>CM068745.1:89499513-89671607 GCA_035084275.1 Hydrolagus colliei | reverse complement strand
TCCCCACACCCCCCCCCCCCTCCACCCCACACACACACCCAGCAAACACATCAATCATCATCACACTTCCATTATTTATATCATTACATCATAAAAAAACACATATACAGAGATGTACACGCAAACACAGGCAAACACACACACACACACAGACAACACAGGCAAACACACAGAGCCACACACAAACACATACACAGACAGACACACACACACAGGCAAAGACAGACAAACACACAGAGACACACACAAACACACACACACAGGCAAAGACACACACACACACAGACAAACACATACACAGACACACATACACACAAACATAGACAAACCCACACACATACACACACACATAGACAAACACACACCCAGAGACACACACACACACACACAAACACACAGGCAAAGACACAAACATAGACAAACACACACATATACACACAGACAGATATATAATCCAGAAATACAATGACAGTAGCAATAATGATTTTTTTTACTTACCAAATCTCAACAGCAGATTTTTTTCCAGCTCTCTCCTCTCCACCCAAAACAAAATAATAATCAGATGATGAAAGGGTGGGGGGGGGGGGGAAAGAAAAAAAATGAAAAAAATATATATTTTGTAAAAATCCTCCTTTCCTTCCCTTTTTTTCCCTTCCTCTCTTTCTTTCTCTCTGTGTGTGTGTGTGGGGGGGGGGGGGGGAGGTTGGTCTGAATTATTCCATCAAAAGAAACCTTGAGACACAGATGTGTTGGTATTATAAATACAGTCAAGGCTTGATTGGACTAGTGGGTAACAAAGCCAAACAGTTGGGAGTCGAAGATTTTCTTTGATGAAAGTATTTTGTTTGTGGAGTTTGGATAGAGGCAAAGATTCCTGGTGTATTGTATCCATCTACTGTGTTCACTGATTTCCTTTCTTCTCTCTCTCTCTCTCCTCCTTTTTCTTCTCTTCTTCTTCTTTCCTCTCTCTCTCTCTCTCTCTCTCTTAGGTTAGATTGGTACTAACCTAATCGCACAGTCAAAGCCACCAACCAGGTCTTTTTCTCTCTGTCTCTGTCTCTCTCTGTGCTTTAATAAATAAATAATAAATTGGAAAGGGAGGGAGGGAGGGAGGAGGGAGGGATGGAGAGATAGAGAGAAAGAGAGGGTGGGAAGGGAGGAAAAAAGAAAAGGTGATTGCCTGATTAAAACGAGGCCATTGAGTTAGGACCTCCCCATCTCTCATCCAACTCTAAACTAGGCAGGAACAGCCAAGACACAAAGGCAAAGCAAGCAAGCCACCTCCCAGTTTAACTGCACCAACTCATTCTCAAGTCCAGCCTCCCAGCAAGCAACCTAACACTCCTTAACTCTTACCCTTCCAAGAAGGGTGGTTATATCTCTCTCTCTCTCTCTATATATATATATATATACACACACGTATCGTCACGGTTTAAAAGGAAATACTAGTAACACCTCACAAGTTTCCTTACTTCACACATACACACCCACACACACACACACTCACGCACACACACACATACGCCTAATAATCCTCCAATAAAAACAACGCAATCATAAAAATCGGCCGTTTCAATCCACCACTTTTTGCGGGGACGCCGCTGTGCGCAATTGGCTGTCGCGTTTCGCCCTCAAGTATACAGTCTATTCACTTGATAGTATATTCTGTGAAGCGCTTTGAGACGTCGATAAGATGTGAAAAGCGCTACGTCGAACGCAAGGATTATTATTACCACTACACGTTGGGAGGACGTCCCAAGGCGCTGAAGGAATCCAATTGCTCACATCAGTTGTCCGTCCCCATTCCCCCCCCACCCCACCCCCCGTTCCCCCCACAAACGGTTGTGGATTGAAATGACCAATTTATATATTTTTTAAATTCAGTGATTATCATCAGGACCATGTGTGGAGTTAGGAAATTTGCTCAAGATTTCGCCCTGGCCGGGAATCGAACCCGGATCTCTCGCTTGTAAGGCGAGTGCTCTAGCCACTAAGCTGCAGTGCTACACACTTCACCTCTCGTCGCCCCACCACCATCCCAAGCCACATCATCCAGTGCTTAGCTATTTTTAATACCGTTATATGAACAATAATAATTTGGTCACTTCAATCCACGACTGTTTGTGGGGACGCTGCCGTGCGCAATTGTCTTCCGTGTTCCGCACAAAATACACAAGTCAATTTGTTTTACAGTATACTCTGTGAAGCGGCGTGTTACACCTCAAAGACGTGATAACAACAACAACAACAACAAATTACATTTATAGAGCGCCTTTCATGTCGGGAGGACGTCCCAAGGCGCTGCACAGGAGGCGTGTGACCCGAGCTGGGAGGGGAGTGTTTGGGAAGGGGTGAAACACGAAGGGGAGGTAAAAAAATTCGGGGTGGAACAAAAGGCACGATCGAAGAGGAAAGTCTTCAAACCGGCCTTGAAAGAGGAAAGGGAAGAAACGAGACGGAGGGATTGAGGGATGGCATTCCATAGGGTGGGAGCGGAGAAACTGAAGGCCCGGCCTCCGATGGTGGGGCGGTTCGGGCGGGGGGCTTGGAGCAGCCCAAGTCCTGTTGAACGGAGGGTCCGGGTGGGCGTGTAGGGGGAAAGTAAATTGGTTAAATAGGGCGGGGCAAGGCCGTGTAAGGCCTTGTAGGTGAGGACGAGGATCTTGAACTCGATCCTCTGGAGGATGGGGAGCCAGTGGAGACGGGCGAGGGTGGGGGTTATGTGGTCAGACACTGAAATCACTGGTCTTGCGAGCAAGAGACCTGGGTTCGACCTTGGTGTGAGTTTCCTTACACCACACGCCCGATGATAATCCCTCGAGAAAAAAAGAATCGCAAAAAATGTTGGTTCCTTCAATCCACGTAGGAAGTGAAAAGCGCGATAGCAAATGGGAGGATTCATATTTTATTGTTATATCAATAGAATGCAAGGATTAATGATAGTGAATTCATACTCCCAGGTCATCCTCCCACCCACAAGTATACGAGTACTTCTGTGGTAAGTGAGTTTCGTCTGATAGCCAACAATCCTCCACATAAAATTGATCACCCACTTTATGTGTGTCTAAGTGTGCGATATTGCTCTGAGGTTTCCACAGCCTCGCCCCACCCTACCTCTGAGACCTCATAACACTAGTGTCTGGCGATATATCGGAAAATTTCCACATCGACGGACCCTACGGAACACCCTGCCAACCTGCCCTCCCTCTCCGCTCAGCGGGCTCCAATATTTCCTGACCCATCCAACCCCACTACTGGCGGGCGAGCCTTCACCAACCTTTCTACGCCAACTTTCTGGAACTCCGTTGCTGTGTGTAAGTCGGGCCGCTTATCTAATTGTATATTTGAAATATATTTATCATATACTGTGTGCATGACATACCTTACAACATGTTCACGGTATATTTTGTGAAGCCCTTTGAGAAGCATCTGCCGTATTATTGACACGCAAATGCTTTTGTAAAGCGCTTTGAGATGTTCCATAATGATTATAGTGATAAGAATAATCCTTGCACTTGATATCGCACTTTTCACGTCCTCTAGACGTCTTAAAAGTGCTTCACACAATGCACCATAAAGTGAATTGGCTTTATGTATATTTATAATATTTTATTTGTAATGTATTTGTGAGCGAAGAGCCGATTGAGCACAGCAGCGTCCCTACAAACAGTCGTGGATTGAAATGACCAATTGTTTTTTTTAAGGATTATTATCAGGCGTGTGTGTGGAGTAAGGAAACTTGCCCAAGGCTTCACGCTGACCTGCCTAGAATTTGAACGCAGGTCTCACGCTTGTAACGCGAGTCATCTAACCACTGAACTGCAAGACTCCACCTCACAAGCGCACTGACTCCCAATTGCTGAATCCATTTTATGGATCCATAGATCCATTTGAAGATCCTCTCACTCGTTTTCAATTCCCTTCATGCCCTCTCAGCTCCCTCACTACCTCTCCGACCCACTCACCCTCCCCCGGCCTCCACTCCACCACCCGCTGCCTCCGCTTGCTTGGCTCCGGTCTCTTGTCTTCAGACCCTCCGCTCCACCATCAGCTGCCGTGCCTTCAACCACTACGCATCCAAATTCCCTCCCTCCCCTCCCTCCCTCCCTCCCACAATAATAATAATCCTAATCATAGCAATAATCCTTGCATTTGATACAGCGTCTTATCACGTGTCCTTAGATGTCTCAAAGCATTTCACAGATGCATTGTGAAGGCTATCGACTGTATATTTACCGGGGCAAACGCGGCAGCCGGATTGCACTCAGCGGCGTCCCACAAACAGTCGTGGAATATTGGAAATTGAGCCTCAGTGACAACCTTTAGCCAGTTCCTGAGCCGGGCAGATCCGTGGTATTCCCAGGGTAAGAACCCCAGCTGGACCTGGAAGGGCAGACCAGTCACCGGGGCCAGCGATTCAACTCAGTCGACTCTTATTAACCCTGCAAACCAAAATCCTAAAGGGTATAGGGTAATCGTAGCGAGGCAAGCATTGGCAAAGCTTGGCCAGACACTCTGACGATAACACATTTGTTGCTGGTTTCAATGGTCAGCGGAAATACTCTTTGTCTCTCTCTGTCTTTCTCTCTCTCTCTCTGTCTCTCTCTCCCCCTTCCTCTGTCTCTCTTTCTCTCCATTCACCCTCTCGAAACTGATCGTGAAGGAGAGGAGGATGCCAAGTTTCGCAAGAATATCTTGCGTGCTGTTAGTGGTTGGGAGGCGGTGGGTGGGTGGGTGGGTGGGTTGGAATTGGGAAAGATGCGTGTGGAGGGGGAGGGAGAGGGGAGGGGAGAATAGGGGGGGGTGTTTCTGTCTACTTTCTCCGAGACGGCCTCCCAACCTACTCCCTAGATGCTGTGCCGACGTTAGTCTGGTACTGTGTTTTGTACGGCATTTTCTGGGCTGTGTAGCCCCCAGATTTTTGTGCTCCCAACACTCACCTGACCTAAAGGTGTGATCTTGAACTCTCCCGAACGGCTGAGGCAAACAGAGAGAGAGCTGACGTGCCAGGAAACCGCTGAACTCTAAACCCCCAGCGGAACCTTCAACCAGCACATCAGGCTGCGAGATGGGACTTTGTACTGGGGGTAAGATCGCTGTTTCCTCTCGGCTGATCTTTGCTCCCAGCAACTTGATGATTAACTCTCCTAGACAAACAGCACTCTCCCAGTGAATGTGGTCGCGATGCCAATGAACTGCCTGCCTTGCCCGCCCGCCCGCCCGCCCTGCCAACCCACCTTGCACCTGCAAGCTGTGAGTTCAACTGCTTGTGTACACACACACACACACACACACACACACACACACACACATACATATGAGCTGGCCATGAGACACAGGTAAATCGTTCTCTGTTAGAGTGCTCGCCTCGAGAGCAGGTGAGTGGACCAGGGTTCGATTCCACAGCCAGGTCGAAACCTTACTCCACACACACACACACACACACACACCAGCAATTGGCTGTCGTGTTTCACCCACAATATATACATATATGTCATTACTATTTTTATTCTCATTGTTGGTAATCGAACGGTGGTTCACTTAAACTATTGACATTTCGTCCCACAAACATACGGGCAAGTCACTTTACAGGGTATTCTGTGAAGCGCTTTGAGGCGCCGAGAAAACGTGAAAAGCGCTACATTAAATGCAAGGGTTAAACTTATTATTTTTATTATTATAATTATGATGAAAATTGTATTCTTATCATTAATTTTATTCTAATTTTTATAAGAATAAGAATAATAATTCTTGCATTTGATATAGCGTGGCACAAATAGTCGTGCATTGAAATGACCAATTATGTTTAAGGGTTTCTTATTAGGAGTTTGGAGTAAGTAAACTTGCCCAAGATTTTGCCCCGTCGCGATTCGAACACAGGTCTAATTTTATCATTCTCATCATTCATTTTATTAGAATTATTATTTTTCAAAAATCATGATTATGGTTATTATTTGCTGGCTTGTACTGTACACACAGCGGCCAGCACTGAGACACGTGTACCACACACGAGTACCTCAATCATTCCCTTTTACCTGCCCTGTACTGAATAGACATGAGCTGACAGCTCAGCACACACACACACACACACACACACACACTTCCTCTGAGTCAGGAAGCGTTCCATACCCACAGATTCTAGGCCGCTCCACGTCCCCCGACCTACCCACCCCACCATTGGCGGATGAGCCTTCAGTCACTCTCTGCACCCGACCTCTGAAACTCTATCCCGCAGTCCCTCCGCCTTGCTGCCTCCCCGGCCTCCTTCAAGTTCCGCCTCAAGACCCTCCTCTTCGACGGTCCCATCAGTCAACCCAAATCCCCCCGTTCCCTCCACCCTCCCCGTCCCCGTCCCCGACCCCAGCTCGGGTCTGAAAAAAATGACTGTCCGTCGCCTCGGGACGTCCTCCTGACGTGAAATGCGTTCTATATGTGTCATTTTGTTGTTGTTGTGCCTTTTAGGTCGAAATCACGTCCTAAGGCTACACCCATAAGAGTTGCCAATGGAACCCATATAACTCACGCATGCTAATAACAATAATAATTATTGTATTTGATACAGCGCCTTATCTCCCCCCGGTGGAGCGAAGGCAGCGGGCGCCGGTTTGAGGAGAGAGGAGATCAGAGAGCTGTACGGGGGAGTGCAGAGGAGTGGAGGGATTTGAAAACAAGGGTGGGGATCTTGAAATTGATCCTCTCTGGGACAGGGAGCCAGTGAAGTCCGGCGAGGACTGGGGTAATTGGGGAGCGAAGCTTGGTGTTTATAACCCAGCTGCCAATCTAGTATGATCTTTGATGCCCACTCAGGCCTTCGTATCCTGCTTTTAGCACAAGGATGAAAACCTCCCAAACTGCAGTGTTTCCTCCCTCCGCTTCTCTCCTCTGCCCTCCCCTTCTCTCCCCTTCTCTCCCCTTCCCCCCCTTCCCGGCGCTGAGCAGGCTGGCTGAGGCCCGGACAAAGCTGTCAGCTCAAAGCTGTTGATGCCAAAAGCTGCTGAGGTGCCTGGCGATGTGAGCAGGCCTCTACATAGCGCTGGTGCCAAGCAGCAGGCAGGACAGCTTTGGAAGGTCATGAGGGGAAAGCTGATTAAGTTCCCCCCGCACCCCACCCACTCTCGGCTTTGACGAGCACAGGACTCAGTGTGGTGGTGGTGGGGGTTACTGGAGTTCACAGGAACTATTAACGTTTGACTCCAGGCTCCGTCTTGCACTGCCCGCAAGACCTGATGACTATTTGTGGAGCTCCTGAAGCTCAGTGGGTTAGAGCACTCGCCTTACAAGGGTGAGATCTGGGTTTCGAATCCAGACAGGTCAGGGCGAAACCTTAGGCAAGTTTCCTCACTCCACACACACGCCTAATAATCCCTTCCCAAAAAACCTAGAATAAATGGGTCATTTCAATCCACGACTGTTTGTGGGGACGCTGCTGTGCGCAATTGGCTGCCGCATTCCGCCCACGAATATATAGTCAATTCACACTACAGTATATTCTGTGAATCGATTTGAGACGTGTAGAAGATGTGAAAAGCGCGATATCAAATGCAAGGATTATTGTTATTATTATTATTTAAAGGTCGATGTTCTGTACAAGTGAAAATCTCTGACCCGCATATGCTCAAATCCCTCGGAGTCCTGTAGCTCAGTGCTTAGAGCGCTCGCAAGCGAGATGACCTGGGTTCAATTCCCAGCAACTCAAGGCAAAACCTTGGTCCAGGTTCCACACACACACACACACACGCACGCGCACGCGCATACACACACACACACACACACAATAATCCCTCAAGAAATAAATACAATAATAAATTGGTTTCGCCCACAAAGAACACAGTCAATTCATTTTACAGTTTATTCTGTGAAGTGCTTTGAGACGTCTAGAAGTAAACAGCGCCATATAAATTCCACAGCTGGGTCAAACACAATCGTGGATTGAGTGACCAAATTATTAGATTCTATCATCCGCGGAAAAGCAATCCGCCAATTGATGAACAGTCGGGTTGCTACTTACTGCTGGGTAAACAGAGATGTGTGTGTGGATGGAGTAAGGAAACTTGCGCACGGTTTCGCCCTGCCTGAGAATTGAACCCAGATCTCTCGGTAGCGAAGCGAGCACTCTAACTACTGAGCTACACGGGAGATCGGGGTAAGTTCGGAACACATGAGGCGGAAACACTATTTCGGTGAGCAAGAGGTGACCTGATGGAACAGGCTCCAAAGAGCAGACGGACGGGGGAAGGAGAAAATGGCAGTTGTTTTAACAAATGAGATAGATTTCGGCTTGAAAATAATATCTGGGGATAATACAGTGGAAAGTTTGGGACAAATTCTCGAATTTTCTTAAACCCCTCACCCCACTCCACCACCTGCTGTCCTCGTTCATCCAGTTCCGTCATCCTGTTCATCCCATCCCTCATCTCTTTCCCTCCCTCCCTCTTCCTCCTCCTCCTCCTTCCCCAGCTCAGTGTCGTTCTCCGCTGCTGTATTAATAATAATAATCCTTTGCATTTGATATCGCACTTTTCACATCTTATCGACGTCCCAAAGCTCTTCACAAGATATACTGTAAAGTGAATTGGCTGCATTTTTGTGGGCGAAACGCGGCAGCCAATTGCGCACAACAGCGTCCCCCACACACAGTCATGGATTGAAATGAGCAATTTTATTATCGTGTGTTTTTTTCCGAGGGGTTATTATTAGGCGCGTGTGTGTGTGTGTGTGTGTGTGTGTGCGTGTGTGTGTGGAGTAACGAAACTTTCCCAAGGTTTCGCCTATGATCTGCCTGGATTCGAAACACAGGTCTCAAGTTGTTGTTGTTGTTATGTTCAAACAACATGTCACGCTGAACATCGCTGGAGCCAGCTGCCTGTTGGTTAGTCCACACGGAGGCTTGTGGTTGCAGGAGGCCTCGCCTCTGACAAAGATTAACCCCGGGCTCGCTATTTGTGTCACACAATTGGAGAAGTTCACTCAGGTTAGCCATCTGTACAGGAAGGAGTTCCAACTGTGCCGTCTCGGTAGACACAAGGTGACTGAGTAACAGCTTTCCCGTTCTGGTTCTTCTTTGCTCAGAGCAACTTGGGTTCAAAGGACCATCGCTTCAATTCATTGGGACTTCAGGGGACCTACATTCCTTGTTGTTCCATCTGGCCCATAAGTTCGTATTGTGGAGCCCTGTAGCTCAGTGGTGAGAGCACTCGCCTTACAAAAGCCAGAGGAACCTGGTTCGATTCCCAGCAGGTCAGGGTGAAACTTTGGGCACGTTTCCTTACTCCACACACACACACACACGCGCGCCTAATAATAATCCCTCAAGAAACCCCCCCCCAATAAATTGGTCGTTTCAATCCAAGACTGTTTGTGGGGGACGCTGCTGTGCGCAATTGGCTGCCGCGATTCACCCACAAATGTACAGTCAATTCACTTTACAGCATATTCTGTGAAGCGCTTTGATACATCGAGAAGATGTGAAAAGCGCTGTATCAAATTCAAGGATTATTATTATTATTATTTACACACCCACCCCTCCCACACCCCGCATCCCACTACCCACTACCTCTGCTCGACTGGCTCTGGTCTCCTGCTTCTCTCTGTCGCCCTCCTTTCCAACATTGGCTGTACTTTTGGCCTCTATGCCCCTAAAATCTCTGGAACACCTCTATCCCTCCCTCCGCCTTTCCCTCTTCCTTCCCCACCTTCCCCACCAAGACGAACGCAGAACAATACTCTCAGATACATGAGATTCTTCACAGTGATTAACGACGTTGCAGGCCGGGGCTCAAGCTCCAGCCTTTGAATCAAAGGTTGCAAAGGTTAATCATACCGGTGTTTATTGCCCCCCTCTCTCTGCGCCACCCCTGGCCCCCCCTGGCCCCCTTCCTTTGCCCCCCAGCTGTTGCCTCCAGGGTGTGTACCAAGTAACCAAGTGTTTCAGTTCGCAACAGATGGGACTCTGGCACTACAAGCATTAGTGACTGTTTAATGGTGATAAGGAGTGTGCAGATCGATCAATAGCCCTTCCATAAATAACTCTTGTCACCTCTGATTACTCATTAACCTGCCCAATGAATCCTTGTTTACCTCTCGCTCTCAACCTTGCTTTCTTCTCTTCTCTCCACAATTTCGTAACCCTTTTTGTTGCACTGTGGATTCTAATGTAAAATATGTTATATCCCGGCTAATATTCCTGCCCCACTAACTCCCACCAACACCCCCCACCGCCCCCACCCCCCCCCCCACCCCCACCTCCGCCACCTCTCTCCCTCCCACCCCTCTCTCCCTCGCACCCCTGTCTCCCTCACACCTCTCTTTCCCTCCCTTTCCCTCCCCGCAGCACCGATACATATCACCAATCAGCAATCCAAATTGAAGTGAAATTGACAACGCATCTCAACAACAAGCACAGCAACTTGCACCCAAATAGCGCCAGGCAGTGACTCGGAGAGCTCAAAGCCACCGCATTCTCTTACGTGACCCCCCCTTTCACCAATTTAGATAGAAACAAAAATGGGAGCACGAGCAGGTGGGAGAGGAAGTGGGTGTTGATAGGGGAAGGAGTGATATGACAGGAGGCGCAATCGCGGAGATGCTGTCTTTCGACTCTCCCAGTTAGTTAGTTAGTTAGTTAGTTAGTTACGGCTTTGGTTGCAGGGTTAACAGTAGCTGTCGTGGGAGGATTCCATGCTCCCAGTGACTGGTCTGACCTTCCAGGTCCTACTGATAATAAAAAATAATAATAATCCTTGCATTTGATATGGCGCTTTTCACATCTTATCGACGTCAGTCAATTCACTTTACGATATATCCAGGGAAGGGCTTTGAGAAGTTGATAAGACGTGAAAAGCGCAATATACCAAATGCAAGGATAATAATATAAAGCAGAAATACTTTCACACAGAAGTAATTGTACTTGTGGGCGGATGACCTGGGAATATTATCCTGACTTGGAAAGCACAGATTGTACTGTACCGAATTCGCCAAGCACCACGCAGATTGTCAAGAGAGACACAGAGGGAGAGTGATAGAGAGGGAGAGCGTGGGGGGGGGGGGGTGGGGGGGCAAGATTGCTGAACGGGTTCAGATGTTCTGAGTAGGTTTGGGGGGGGAGGAAGGGGGTGGGGGAGTGGATGGGTGGAACCTCTGAACGGGTAAGAAGGTGAGACTCGGGATACAATGTAACAGATGGAAAATATCTGTTTGCTCATACCTTCATAAAAAAAAGGTCTGTTTATCCTCCATTCATCTTGTCTCCGCTCAGAGGGCTCCAGCCTGTTTCATTTCGCCCACCCGGCCGGGCCCACCCCACCATTGGCGATCAGGCCTTCAGCCTCCCTGCCCGCACTCTCTGGAACTCCATCCAACAGTCTCTCCGCCTCGCCCTTTCACTTACCTCCTTCAAGACTCATCTCAAGCCTCTTCTCCTCAACCGTGCCTTTGGTCACCCTCCTACCCTCTACCCTCCCCGCCCTACACCCCCTCCTGATCCAAACCCCCAGCTCGGCTGCGGATTCGTGACAGTCCAGCACCTTGGGACGTACTCCTAATGAAAGAGGCGCTAAGTAAATATCATTTGTTGTTCTTGATATCTTGGCTGGCAATTAAATGCATGAAATTCCCTCCCCTCCCCACACACCCACTCACACCATTAGAACCAAGTTTCAATTTGGAGGTTAATGCTATATTTTAATAACAATACTGTAATAATAATAATCCTTGCATTTGATGCAGCACCTCATCATGTCGTTGAGGCATCTGAAAGCGCTTCACAGAACACATTGTCAACTGAATTGATATATACACAAGAGTTTTTCACACACACACACACGCGCACACACATACACACACACACACGCTTTTTTGCACCATCTTGAATGCTGAGAAATAAAACGTGGTTGCAAAGGCTAAGACTGGCTGGAATTTAGGGCCTGAAGAGCAGGGGTTAGAGGATGAGGAAGGAGAACAGAAACTCTTTCCCCCACATCCAACTCTTCTCTTCTCTACCATCCATCCATCCCACTCTACCCTCCCTGTTGAAGGCCAATTTTAGGCTGCCGCCACTTGGCTGAGATCATCCAACTAAACCAACTCTCCTTGGCCTCCAACTCTGGCCCCCTGTACATCCTCCCGTTCCCTCCGCTCCACCATCGATGGCCTCGTTTTCAGCCACTACACCATGAAACTCTGGAACCCTCTCCTAGCTCTTGGCGTCATGCAAAACCAAGTTGTTGCTGTTGCCTTTTACTACTCATGAGGAGACACACAAAGATGAGAGCTTTAAGACCTAGTCCAAATTCTCTAGAAGGAGACGGTTTGCGTACAATTTTTTTCTCCAGAGCGATAACAATCCTCACGCTTGACATAGCGCCTTATCATGTCATCCAGACATCTCAAAGCGCTGCACTGAATATACTTTGATGTGATTGTATATTTTCCGAGCCAAACTTGGCAGCCAATTGCACACAGCAGTGCCCCACAAGCAGCTGTGGGTTGAGGGATCAATTTATTAGTATTAGTAGTAGTAGTAGTTTTGAAGGAACTGATACCCCTGGAAAAGCGATCGGCCGAGCGACCGGGTGGGTGGGTGGAGTAGGGAAACTAGGTTTTGCCATGCCCCGGGGATCGAACCCAGGTTTTTCATTTGAAGGCAAGCGCTCTAACCACTGAGCTACTGTAGCTCTGTGAGTGCTTTGCTGTAACTATTGCATCTGGTAACAGTCGTTCAGCAAGAGCGAGGGCAATCACTGAATCCCATTCATCCAAATTCCCTCTCAACCCAGCCAAGCTACTGCACAAGTCCAGGGGTTTGAATCCTCTTTCTACTCACTCCGTTGGATAACAGTAATAAGCTTTGCGTTTGATGTAGCCCACAACAACAACAAAAAGCATAAGAGCTAGTGTATGTTCCTTGGCTATCATTCTATGTTTGGCTACCAACAAACGGTAAATCTACTGACTCGGTCAGCTGAAGAAACATTTCAGGCAGTGATCGGCAGGTCATCGTGCACTGAGCATGAGGATAAGTACTCCCTGCTTCGTCAAACACCAGGTCACAAAGCCGACACTCCCTGAGATACCAGACAGTACAAGGCTGGGAAGCAGCTTTCTCTTTGCTGTCTTGAACATTTAAGCTAATAATAATAATGATAAAGTCATTCAATCCAACCCAATTTGGCCGCCCATATTTCGCTTGTATTTTATTTAGTGTTTGCGGTTCCGTTAGATGGTGGAAAGAGTGGGGGTGAATGGTGGTCATGATTTGTGATGCATTCATTAGTATCTCGTATGACAATTGTGATTACCAAAAATTGCCATTAGGCAAGTTTGCTTCCTCCACATGCGTCTGTTGAAAGGCGCTATACAAGTGTAATTTTGTTGTTGTTGTTTACCCAGCAGTGAGCAGGAATCTGGTTGTTGGTTAATTGGGGGATCGCTTTTCCGCGGGGAATTATTTTTCGAGAGGTAGTAATCCCTTCAAAAAAGAATTCCAATATAATACGCGGTCACTTCAATCTATGACAGTCTGTGGGACGCAATTGGCTGCCAAGTTTCACTTCCAAAAACTGTACAGTCAATTCGCTCCCGTGTATCCCGCGAAGCGCTTTGAGACGTCGCAAACGACCTGGTAATGCATCACAGATCAAATGCAAGGGTTCTTCTTATTTTATTATTATCATTACGTGTAGGGCACAGGGGACAAGCAGGAGGCTGGAGCCCGGTGGAGGGTTAGGATCTTGAAATCGAGGTGGAGGCCAAAAAAAACAAATCAGAGGAGCGGAAAAAAGGGAAGAAATGAACCCCTGTGTGCACGTCAACACAATATTTACACTGTAGGTGTTAACCAGTTTCAGCCTCCCACTTTGTCCAGTACAGACTGTTTCTCCTGTCGTACAGTGTGTTCCACTGTGTGTCATTGTGTTAAGTCACGGTACAGTACATCTTGGTTTAATTATAGGGAGATGTCCTGGTCAAGGCAGATTACGCATGATTTAACAGCCATACATTGCGAGACGGTGATTGATAAAGTAAAGGACTTCCGTCCACCTGGAACTGGGGCAACAAATTGCTTTCGTTTAGCCTTTCAACACCACCACACCACCCCCTCCCCCACCACGACCATGTCCTACACCCCCAAGCGGTTAGAGCGCTCCTCACAAGAGGACCTAGGTTCAATTCCCGGGCGGGCAGGGTGAAACGTTGGGCGAGTTTCCTTATCCCACACGCCTCTGTTTACGCCTCTGGTAAGTAGGAACCTGGTTGTTATTCGATTGGTGGATCACTTTTCCAAGGATGATAATTCCTTCAAATCAACTTGTATGTCGGCCACTCAATCCACGAATGTTTGTGAAATCTACCACCCAGCTCAGGCTCCCATTCTGTGTCTGAAAAGTGCTTTGAGCCATTGGGGCCTTTGCAACTTGCGTTGACATTCCAATACAGGGCTGGCAGAGCTCCGTCGTATGGCTCATAAGATCTAACTGCGAAGTTTTCTGGATGATCTACAACTTGTGGAGGGAAGAGTTGGGGAGGTGAGTCTCAAGGTGACGAACAAAGGTGTGAGGGCAAAGCGAATTGACTGCGTGTTTTGCGGCAGTCAATTACACACAGCAGCGTCCCCACAAAGAGCTGTGTTTAAATTCCGCGCCTGAACCTCCTCCAACCTCCTGTAGTTAAGCAGTATGCAACCCTCCTGACTCCTCATGTCAGCGGAGCTAACCAGACTTCAAGTTAAAATACCAGTTGGGCAAGTGGTCGACTACCAACAGTCTCAATTGGATCTCTAGAATTCCATCCCACAATCCCTTGGCCTTGCTTCCTCTATTGCCAACTCCTCCCTCCATCGGCTGCAGATCACCTAGGACTCTGAGGCCCGTGTCCTCTCAACAACAACAACAACTGTGATTTATATAGCGCCCTCCATGCCGGACGGCGTCTCAGAATAGCGGATCCTGGGACCGAGCTAGGGGCAGGTGTAGAAAGGTGACCAAAGGCAAAGTCGAAGAGAAAGGTCTTCAGTTGGGACCTGAAGCTGAGAAAAGAGGGAGCGAGGCAAAGGTAGTGTGAGGAAAGGAATTCTAAGCCTCGGGGCCTAGTGTTTCGTTGTTGTAGATCATCCAGAACAGCCTCTCCCGCACCAAGCTCCTCTTCCCCATTCTCGCCTGTCTCTATTGGCATCCCAGCACTCATAGACGATTCAATTCAAGATCCTGGTCCTCAACTTTAAAATACGCCATGGCCTTGCTCTATCCTACCTCCTCACCCCCTACCAACCTGCCCGCTCCCTCCGCTCAGCGGGTTCTGGCCTGACTCCCGACCACCCGCCCCATCATTGTCGGGCGAGCCTTCAGCCACTTTGCCCCCAACCTCTGGAACTCCATCCCGCAGTCCCTTTGCCTCACCCACTCCCTGGCCTTCCTTCAAATCCCTCCTCTAGACCCTCGGCAATAGGGAATAATTCACTGCTTAGTGCACTCACTCTCAAAATCAGACTCTGGGATGAAGAGGTAGGGAGAGGGTGGGAGGGGGAGTGGAGAGTGGGGGAGGTTGGGCAGTGAGTGGAACTTAATGACAGGATGGATTGAAGATCCGAGAAAGATATTTTTCTTCCGTGATCAGGAAGGCGAGCGCAGTTTGGCAATATGACACAAGTAACAAAAGGAAGTTTAAATGAAATTGCCTTTTGACAGCCAGACAATGAATGATGTAGCTGCTGGCTGCATGGAATTCGAAGCAATCGCTCGGGCAAAACAACCCCAGGTTCTACTGCCCTGACCTGGTGCCTGAAGAGGCACAAACAGTCAACCCGTGGCAGCAAAGCCATGCCAGCAACTGACATGTCCGGTTGCAATAGCAACGCCCGCTTGCGTGTGTCTGTGTGTGTGTGTGTGTGCGCATGTGCTTCAGTGTTGGTAGTGAGTGCGTTTGTTTGGTTGTATGCTTCAGTATATCGCCTCACTTCCTCCCAATTCCTCCTTCAAGGCCGGTCTCAAGACCTTCCTCTTTGATCGTGCCTTCTGCTGCCCTCCTAACTCTCCCCCCTCTCTTACTCTCCTTCCCCCTGCCCTAACTCACCCCCACTTCCCACCCCCCGCTCGGGTCCCGAGCTACCGGTTCAGCGCCTTGGGACGTTCTCCCAATGTGAAAAGGCGCTCTATAAATGTGTGGTTGTTGTTATATATGTGTATCAGTGCGCATGTTTGCGTTTGCGTGTGTTTGCGTCTGCATGCGTCAGCGTGTCTATGTGTGTGCACTTCATTGTATGTGTGGTTGTGTGCTTCAGTGTGTGTTTGTGAGAATGTGCTTGTGTGTGTGTGTATGTGTGCTACAGTGTGTTTGTGTATGTATATGTATGCGCGTGCTTTTGTGTGTGTGTGTGTACTTCAATATGTGAGTGTGAGTGACTGCAGGCAAGCGCATTGCTCAGTGTGTGTGCGCCTGTGTATAATGTGTATGCGCACACATCTCAATATGTGAGTGTGCGCATGCACAATTGTGTGAGTGTGTCTCAGTGTGTAAGTGAGTCTGTAATTCTCTGTGTGTGTTAAAGTGTGCTTCAGTCAGTTTCAAACATGTGTGTAAGAAAGTAGCTATGTAAGTGTGCCTGTATAATGTGTGCGAATGTGGATGTACTTGTGTGTGGGTGTTTGTGTGTATATATATATATATATATATATACTGTATATATACCTGTAGGCAGGCATGTACATATGTTGGCAAGTCAGAATGTGCTTCACAGAATATATAAAGCGCTATATCAAATGCATGGATTATTAATAGCATTATACTACAGTTATGATTTATTTATCATCTTTGTTCTTAATTCGAGTCCTGTAGTTAGAACACTCGTGTTACAAGCGAGAGGCCTGGGTTCGATTCCTGGCAGGTCAGGTTGAAAACTTTGGCAAGTTTCCTTACTCCATCGGCCTGATAATAATCCCTTAAAAAAAGTCAAATAAATTGTCCATTTCAATCCAGGACTGTTTGTGGGGACACTGCTGTGCGCAATTGGCTGCTGCCTTTCGCCCACAAATATACAGTCAATTTACTTTACAGTATATTCTGTGAAGTTCTTTGACGTCTAGAGCAGTGGTTCTCAACCTTTTTCAGTGATGTACCCCTTGTTAATTTTCAACATTATCGTGTAGCCCCCACCCAACCACACACGCACACACACACACACCACCCCCACTCATTCCACTTGTATTTTATGACCAAGCTTTTCTTATATAACAAAATAACTAGCACATACAAAATGAGGGGAATAACAATTAACTATACAATTTGGAAGGCTATAAAACACTAAATAAGAGAGCTAAATAGATCAATGTACTGCCTCCTGCTGGAAGTAATTTTGTACCCCTTGGAGTACATGTACCCCTGGTTGAGAACCGCTATTCTAGAAGACATGAAAAAGCACTGTATTAAATGTAAGTATTATTATTATCTGATGCACTGCCTCTAGAAACTGGGCAGCCCACCCAATATCTTACGCTGACCAGATCTGTACACAGTGCACACAGTAAACACAGTGGAGCTCCTGTAGCTCAGTAGTTAGAGCACTCGCCTTACAAGTGTGAGACCTGTGTTCGAATCCAGGCAGATCAGGGGCAAGTTTCCTTACTCCACACACACGCCTAATAATAATCCCTACAAAAAAAAAACCAATAATAAAATTGGTTATTTCAACCCACGACTGTTTGCGGGGTCGCTGCCGTGCGCAGTTGGCTGCCGCATTTCACCCACAAATGTACAGTCAATTCACTTTAGAGTACATTCTGTGAAGCGCTTTGAGACATTGATGAGATGTGGAAAAAGCGCGATATCAAATGCAAGGATTATTATTATGATAATATTATTATTACACACACACATACGATTGACTTGACCAGAGTGTGAGTATATGGATCTAAGCGGAAATGATTGTGCTCGCCTTGTTAATTGCTACCTCCTATTGTATGGACATGTCAAGCCATGAATCAACTAACATCCCTAGATCTCTCTCACCTTTCCCCTTACCAAGTTTCATCCCGTGCATCCTACATTTCTTTTGACCTTCCGAACATTGAATTGATTTGCATCAAAGCTCAGTGTGTTTCTCGCCAGCGAGGGGTCTCGGGTTCAATTCCTGGGCCAATCGGTACAAAACCTTAGGCAAGTTTACTTACTCCACACACACACACACACACGCACACGCACACACACGCCTCTGTCTACGTTTACCCAGCAGAAAGCAGTCTATTAGCTGACTGCTTTTCCGGGGATAACCAAAAAAAGCATAATAATTTGGTTTGATTCAATCCACGACTGTTTGTGAGACATTGGTTCTATGTTCAATTGGATGCTGCGTGATGCCCTCAAAACATACGGTCATTCAGACACGCAGGATGTATATCATGTGAAGCGCTTTGAGACTTCTCAACAATGTGGCAAGGTGCTATATCAAATGCAAAGGTTATTAATATTCTTCATACAATTCAACTCACATCAAGTTGATGGCAGTGAAAACCCCAAACACCATATAAACGTTTAGTGTGTGTGTGTGTGTGAGCCAGTTTTCTGAGGCCTTAAGAACAGAACACAATCAGGGGAGATAGTTTACTTAATTGGGAAGCTGTCTTCCTGCAGTTCTTAGATGAAAAACAGTTTCCAAACGAAGACTGGATTTTGCCGCAAACTCTGCAGTTTAAACTTTCTGAGACAAAACGGTCTCGCAGAGCTGAGAAATTTCTGCCTTTATGAGGAGAGGGAGGTTTGATGGTAATTGTACAAAATGGTTGTCCTTTTCATTAGGATACTTCTGCCTGTTCAGGCAGTCAATCCCATGACATTATTGGAAAAGGGAAGGGAGTTTTTGCTTGATTTGCTGGCCAACAATGTGCCAGATAAAATTATCCTTTCACTGTACGCTGTTTGTGGGCTGATAATAACAACAACAACAACAACAGCAAGAATAAACATTGCATTTATTTCGCATTGCAATACAATAGTCCTGTCACTCAGTGGTTCGAGTAATCAATCGCCTTACAAGAGTGAGACCTGGGTTCAATTCCAGGTAGGCCAGGGCGAAACCTTTGGCAAGTTTCCTTACTCCACACACACACGCCTTATAATAATCCCTCCCCCTCAAAAAAATTATAAATTGGTCATTTTCAATCCGTGACTGTTTGTGGGGACGCTGCTGTGCCCAATTAGCTGCCGCATTTCACCCACAAATGTACAATCAATTCACTTTACAGCACATTCTGTGAATCGCTATGAGAGGTCCAAAGTAAGGATAATAATACAGTAATACTGATGCTTGCATTTTGATGGAGCGCTTGATCGCACGTTCGAGTCATCTCAAAGCGCTTCACAGGGCACACCGTAAAGCGGAAGTGACTGTATGCTTTGTGGGCGAAACAGAATAGCTATAATGCGATAATTGCTATGTTCGCCTAGCAAATAACACAGTTACTTTTGAAGCTCTCTGAGAAGCGTTGGGAGTGCTACAGGGAAGGAGGGAGGGAGTATAAAGTATTGATAATTAAGACTCAAGAGAACAAGCCGATTCCCTCCCAGGCAGTTCTCTTGCCTTTCTGAGCTGGATTTCAGTTCCCTGTTGGATATTTATTTACGAATACGACTGAAAAATGCCTGCAAATAATAAGAATTAGGATCCCTGCTGTGGGATCATTACCGCCTGCAGTTACTGAACCTCTGACGGCTTCATCTACCCACCTCCCCAAGAATTAATTCAAACGCCCTGCACAGATTTAGCCTGCGTAAATTAAATCGTGAAGAAACTCACTCTCTCACTCCAAACTCCCTCGGGCTCCTTTATGACGTGTGGAGTCGTGTAGCTCAGTGGTCAGAGCACTCGCCTCGCAAGCGAGAGAGACTTGGGTTTGATTCCCCGAGCGGGGGGGAAACGCGAGGAAATTCTTTACTCCATCGACACAGATACACAGACAAACTCACACACTTACCTCCGTTTACCGAGCAGTAACGAGGAACTCGGCAGATCGCTTCTCTGGAGCTCATAATCCCTTTGAGGCAAGAGCACTCACCACACGACTCCACAACCCTGCAAGACAGAGCTCTGACCGGTAGGATGGTCCGAGCTAGACAATCACCTGCCAGCAGGAAGCTTGCCAGGGCAGGGCTTTCATTGGCAAGCTGTGCAGTCCTAGTTGGATGAACCTAATTGGATCCGGAATGGTCTGAGAGACGCAGGCCCTATCTCTTGTCAGTCTGTAGCTCGTACTCTCAAGGATTGAGGTGAGCAGGAGGCCTAGCTCTGGTAAGAGAGAGCGTGCATTCCATTCCAGATACAGGGTAACAGCCATGTGTAGGGTGGGCCTGTGTAACTCCATCTCTTTGTTTGGTTCAGATACTCGCATTGTTGGCTCTTGGGAATCACACAGACTCTAAGCTGACGCTCCAACACAGTGCTGGGGGCGTACGGAGGTGCTGTTCTTGGGATGAGTCATTAAACCAGGGTCCCGCCTGTGCCTGTTCAGGTGGGTGTTAAAGATCCGGCAGCATGGAAATTGGAAAGGAGAAGATAGTTTATCTCTCTCTCTCTCTCTCTCTCTCTCTCGTGTCCTGGCTGACAATCATCCAAATCAAATCGGTGGCTCGGGTGATAACCGTTTGTGGGACATCGCTGTGTGCAATTGGCTGCTGCATTTGCCTTGCAAACACACGGTCGCTCCATTTCGCAGTAAATCCATTGAAGAGCTTTGAGACGTAGAATCGTAGGATTATTACGGCACACAGAAGGAGGCCATTCCGCCCAGCGTGTCTGTGTTGGCTCTTTCAAAAGAGCTTTTCCAAATTGATCCCACATCCCGCTAATTATTAAACCCACTGATGGGATTCTTCAAGGGTCACACGCATCCCCCAAATCCCCGCCCACCCCGCTCAGCATCGCACTCCACCACTGTCAGGCGCTCTGAGACGGGAATTGTTGTTGAATACTTCTGGGGTCTAGGTGAGGCTTGAACCTACAGCCTTCTGACCAGGCCCAAGATGATACCCAGTGAGCTGCAGTTGTGGGACGGACTGAGCGAGAAGATTGATGGAGCAATTCCACAAGACAGAGGGATTGGGAAACTGTTTTCTTACTCAACGGATTAATGTAACCCAAAGTCACAATAACTTACGGGTAGGCAGAGAGAGAGAGAGTGACACATATAAATACATACACGGAGAGAGCCACACACATGGATGGAGAATCACATACACACACACAGAAACACCCACTTAGAACAACGACAACAAAATTGCATTTATAGAGCGCCTTTCATGTCGGGAGAATGTCCCAAGCCACTGAACAGTCAGGGTATGTGACCTGAGGCATGGGGGAGGGGAGGGAGAGAGGTTGGAGGGAGGGAGCGAGGCAGAAAGCAGGATTGAAAAGGAGGGTCGCGGGAAGGCCGATGAGAAGGGAGTTTCCATAATTAAGCCTTGCTCTGACGAATGTGTGGACAAGGGTTTTGGCAGCCTGAGGGGTGAGGCAGTGGAGGAATCTGACAATGTTGTGGAGGTGGTGGAACGCAGTACTGGTCATGGCGCGGATGTGGGGGAGGAAGGACAGTTCAGGGTCAAACAAGACACCCAGGTTCCTGACCGGCTTCATGCAGCCATGGATGCAGAGAGAGAGGGAAAAGACAAACATCCCCACACACACACCCACACACAGCCCACACACACACTCTCATACACACCCCCACACACACTCACACCAACCCACACATCCCATACACACACTCCCCACCCGCAGATCCACCACACACACTCCCCTCACAGATACCCATACTCCACTCACACACACTCATACACACACCCCCACACACATTCATATCAATTCCCCACACACACTCACCTATCCCCTACACACACACCCACACACTCACTCACACACATCCCCCACCCACACATCTCCCACCCACTCACATTCTCATCCACACGCACTCACTCACTCACTCACATCAAGCCCCACTCCACACACACCTCCCACACTCACACCTCCCACACACAACCCCCCACACTCACTCACATGTCCCCCACACAAACTCCCCCCCGCCCTCCACACACACACCTCCCACATACACCCCCCACTTCACACCTCCCACATACACCCCCCTACTCCCCACGTTTTGAGAGAGCAGTGCGCGTTACCAAAATGCAAGGGGTGTAAATGACATGATAAAAGCCCAGCCCAGCCACCACTACACAGAGGATACCATTAATCATGTCCAGCCTAGGAAACAGCTGGTCACCCTGACCGCCAGCCCAGACAATCCCACACGCACAGGCCTGTGTGACCTACACACTGAAGTCACTGTAAACATCCTCCTTCTATTACTCTGTGAGTGGGGATGGGGAGGGTGGAGGGGGAGGGAGGGAAGCTTTTTTTTCTCTCAATGGTCTTACACATGCGGAAATCCCTCACCGTCGCTTAAGAGTCTCCCAAACCAAATTTCGAATCCCCAACATCCCACCTACACATGGAGACTGGATTGTTAGAGTGGAATGCGCACCCCCCCCATCCTGTTTACCTAATTCCGGAGAGTATTAGGCGCAGGTTGGCAAGGCTGGTTGTGGTGGTGGTGGGGGAGGGAGGGGAGGGGAGGCAGGGGGGTGAGGGTGGGGGGGGGCGGTGGGGCAGAGTGCGTGTTGGGTTAACTGCTGGAGTCTGATCAACTAAACCCACGTAACTTGCCAGCAATATTGGAGCCCTGTAGCTCAGTGGTTAGAGCACTCACCTTACAAGCGACAAACATGGGTTTGATTCCTGATCTGGGCAAAACCTTGGGCGAGTTTCCTTAATCCACACGCCTGATAATAATCCCTCAAAACAAAATTGGCCATTTCAATCCACCACTGTTTGTGGGGACGCTGCTGTGCGCAATTGGCTGCCGCGTTTCGCCCACAGATAATGCTAATGATCGTTTCATTTGATATAACGCATTTCACGCCTTTAGGCGTCTCAAAGCGCTTCACAGAATATACGGTAAAGTGAATTGACTATATATTTGTGAGAGAAATGCGGCAATAGTCGTGGATTTAAATGACTAATCTACTATCGTTTTTTTTTGTGAAGGATTATTATTAGGCATGCGTGTGGAGTAAGGGAACCTGCCGAAGGTTTCACCCTAACCTGCCTGGATTCGAAACACACGTCTCACGCTTGTAAGGCGAGTGCTCTAACCACTGAGCGACAGGAGCTCCACAATATACAGTCAATTCACTTTACAGTATATTCTGTGAAGTCCTTGGAGACGTCTAGAAGACGTGATAAGGCGCTGTATCAAATGGAAGGATTATTATTATTATGATTGTATATTGGAAGGGGCAGCTCAGCTCAGCGAGTTGCAACTTCACCTTTGGGACATCATCTGTGACTTTGAGTTCACAGTCTAGGCTGACAATCTAGGATAGAAAGAGGGGAACAATCCATCGTCAGAGATGCCACCCTCTAAATAAGGTGTTAATCTGTGTTAAATCATGTCAGCCTATTCAGGTGGACCTTAGTGATCCCTTGGCGCTATTCCATCAGAGAAGTATCTCCCAATGTCCTGGCAAACAATTTGTCGTTTGTTTCATGGCTTGTTTGTGGGATGCTGCCGTATGCAAAATGGTCTGGTCCATTCACCTGCGCACCCCTCCCACCCCCAAAATAGGTAGATTTCTGCTAGAAAATAAAATCTAGGGATAAGACCGTATATAGTTTGTGACACAACATGTCAAGCGACTGCCAGGATGATGGAAGCCTAACTAGGTGGACCTTATTCTTCTCTCGCCAGCAAATGCTCAGTAAATTCTTAAGATCTTTAGGATTCACCTGAACAAGGATTCGGGATCTCAGTCAACATCTAATCCAAAGGGTGGCTCCGCCATCAATGCAGCACCTCCCAGCCCTATTGGATCAGCCATTTACAAGCCACTCTTTATGCAGGGAAGTGTCCTGGAGCGCTTGGAGGGAGGGAGGGAGGGTGGGAGGGGGGGAGGGAGGGAGGGAGGGAGGGTGGGAGGGGGGGAGGGAGGGAGGGAGGGAGGGAGGGAGGGAGGGAGGGGGGGAGGGAGGGAGGGAGGGAGTGGACCATAAACATGATGAAAAAGGAGGATCATCAGATGGGTTTCCAAGGTGGGAAGGGGATGATTGGAGGGATTGAGGAAGAGAGTTCGTGGCACAGTGGCTGAAGGCACAGCCACTGATGGTGGGGCAGAAGACACAAGAGACAAACAAATCTATTGGAATAGATTGACAGAACAACAGGCTCGAGTGGCTGAACGGCCCACTTCTGTCCCTATCTACGTTCACCCAGCAGTACACTTGAGTGGCAGCCTAGACTGTGAGCTCAAAGTCTTGACACTGAGGCTTACTTCATGACAGTAATAAGATGGATGGGAGACAATCTCTCGGTGTAATCTGGTTCATCTAAATCTGGCTGATGATTCAATGGTCGACCTTTCCCTGGACGAGAGTTCCTGTCGCCCAGACGATGAAAAAGAATGGTAAACATCTCCCTGACGTGCCACAGGCCACAGCTCAACACGGAAGAGGTTTGCTCGGCGATGCTGTCTGGGTTTCCGTGACAATTGCTGGTCATCCGAGGGACCGAAGAGGTGTGTTTTGCGACGTCGCCGTCCACACACTTACGTGCCGTGTCCGCCCGCAAAGGCAGACGTGCGGTCGCTACACATCTTCGCCCACAAAACATACAGTCAGTTCACTCGACAGTGCATTCATGAGATTCCTATAGTTCCTATGGTAAGAGCACTCGCCTTACGAGCGAGAGTCCGGGGTTCGATTCCCGGCAGGTGAAGTTTAGATCAGAGCAAAACCGTGGGCAAGTTTCCTTGCTCCACACCTATGTTTGATAGTAATCTCTCAAGAAAAAATAATAATAAATTAGTCATTTCAATACATGTTTGTGGGGGACGCTGCAGTGCGTAATTGGCTGCCGGGTTTCGTACACAAATATACAGTCAATTCACTTTACAGTATATTCTGTGAGACGTCTCGGAGACGGTACATTGATTTATTTAGCTCTCTTATTTAATGTTTTATAGCCTTCCAAATTGTATATTTAATTGTTGTTCCCCTCGTTTTGTATGTGTTAGTTATTTTGTTACGTAAGAAAAGCTTGGTCGTAAAATACAAGTGGAATGAGGAGGGTTGTTTAATGGGTCATTTCGTTCTACGGCTGTTTGTGGGGACGCTGCTGTACGCAATTGGCTGCTGCGTTTTGCCCACAAATATCCAGTCAATTAAGGTTTCAGTATATTCTGTGAAGCGCTTTGAGGCCACAGGGTTCGGAAACAGAAAGGCAGCTTCCCAGGTTGCCCGACCAACAATTCTCCAAATAAACTGGACACTCTCTTCCCAACTCTTTTTCTTGTGTGTAAATTGACTATTATGTTGGCCTACGCAGTCACTGCACCACACAGCAATTCCCTGCGAAGCACTTTGAGATCTTGTACTTTTGCAGGTGTCTGTATCAAAGGCAAAGATTGATTCTGACGATTATTTCCGAATAAAAAATTATTATTTTCGTCACGATATTTGGTGAGCTGAATTTTTTTTTGAGGTGACAGGTCTCGGGGAGTGAAAGACAAAGCGAGTGGATACAGAAAGAGAGAGACTGAGGAAGAGACAGAGAGAGAGACAGAGTGACAGGAACGGAGTGAGTGACAGACACAAGGGAGAGTGACAGAGACAGAGAGAGCAAAACACAGATAGTAAGAGAGAGAGAGAGAGAGAGAAAGAGACAAAGAAAGCTAGTGAAAGAGATAGAGGGGGGCGGGGGAACAGAGAGAGAGAGAGGGAGAGAGCAAAAGTGAGACAGAGAGAGAGAGAGAGCAAAACAGGGAGGAATAGTGACAGGCAGAGAAAGAGAGACAGAGACAGTGTGAGAGAATATTCAAGGGCATACTAAATACACACAACGTGATTTATTGCTACCAACTCAATTTATGAAAAATGAAAGGACACACTGACATTCTGCCACAGACATCCCTGTTCGTTTGTGTTAATCGGGAGAAAAGCAGTTTTTTTTTGTAAAGTGCTTTTATAAGTAAATACGGTTTATATTAATCCTACTAGGGAAAGATTGGATGGAGGGGTAGTGTGGAGAGAGAGAGAGGGAGAGAGAGAGAGAAAGACAGATAACATGCTTCAGTAGTCGTGGAGCTCCTGTAGCTCAGTGATTAGAGCACTCGCCTGCCTGTGAATCCAGGCAGGTCAGGGCGAAACCTTGGGCAAGTTTCCTCACTCCACACACGCGCCTAATAATAATCCCTCCCCCAAAAATACAACAAGAAAGAATTTGGTCATTTTCAATCCACGCCTGTTTGTGGGGGACGCTGCTATGCCCTATTGGCTGCTGTGTTTCGCCCAAAAATATACAGTCGATTCACTTTACAGTATATTCTGTGAAGCGCTTTGAGATGTTGATAAGATGTGAAAAGTGCTACATCAAATGTGAGGATTATTATTGTTAGTATGTTGATAGAGTGCCATTAGCAACCCATATGTACAGGTGGAGTCCTTCAAGGTATTGGTTAGAGCACTCGACTCTCAAGCAAGAGGATCTGGGTTTGATTCCCGGCCGGGCAGGGCGAAACTTTCCTTCCTAGGCAAGTTTCCTTACTCCCCACACACTATGTTTACTCAGCAGTAAGTAGGAACCCAGTTGTTAGTCAATCAGCGGATCGCTTTTCTGGGGGTAATAATTCCTTCAAAGAAATAATAATAAGAATTTGGTCACTCAATCCATGACTGCTTGTGGGAAAACTGCTGTGCGCAATTGGCTGCCACATTTCGCCCACAAATATACAGTCAATTCACTTTAAGGTGTATTCTGTGAAGCGCTTTGAGACGTCCAGAAGACATGATAAGGCCCTATATCAAATGCAAGGATTATTATTGTTAGTCGTTGTATTATTGTGTTTATAATATTGCAAGCTCTTTCCTCTCTTGTATCATTGCTCAGGGAGAATTATTTGGAATGAGGCAGTAGGTGGGAGGAATTGCAGTTTGAGAGTGTGTGTGTGTGTTTGTTAGTATTGGTGTGTGTGGTGTGTTTGTGTGTGTATCTATGGTGTAGTGTGTGTGTGTTTGTGTGGTGTGTGTTTGTTGCATGTGTATGTATGGTGTGTGTGTGTGTGTGTGTTTATGTGTGTGTGTGTGAGCGAGCAGACATATAATGTAGGAGGAACTGTGAGCTCGGGACTGAATCACACACTCTGGTTAATAACGCAGCCAAAATACAGCCAAGTTGCGATCTGACCCTGCCCAGCGCCTGCTATCTCATGATCTCATCCTCACTCATTCATGCAATTTTCAGGGAAATCGGGAGGATGGGTCTCGACGGACAACAAAGACTCCTTTTCAATTGCGGAGGAGATCCTGAAACTGAGGCAACCGGCTCGTTTATCAGATAATAAATTATAATTGATAGAGATAGAATGTTTTATATAACCCCACCACCCCTCCCCTCTCCTCTGTTCTCTCCTCCCCTCCCCTCCCCTCTCCTCTCCGTTCTTGTCTCCCCTCCCCTCCTTTCCCCTCCTCCCCTTTTGATTCCCCATCTCTCCTCTCCTCTCCCCTCCTCTCCTCTCCAACTCCGCTCCTTTGCGAAGGGTTCAGCAAGGGGATTTTTCACCCACCACTAATCTCCTCCTTCAGTGTGCCTACGAAACCTCCCGCCCTCCCCACCCCCTTGCTCCCCACACCCCCATGGTTGAACACAACACACATAAAGCTGGGAAGATTAATGTGAGGCTTAATCACCTGGGGTAGAGACTGTATAAGGAAGACGGCAGAGCAGGTCACTAAAGGTCGTAAGTTTCACATAGTTCCGAAGTAATGATGTTAGCAGGGGTCAACCCAAGGAGGACCGAAAGGTCACATTCTCCCGACTGTAAAGGAGGGAGCCCGGGTCAAAGGTCACCAAAGTGCTGGGAGGAAATAACCTTTGCCGAGCGAGTGACACGTACAAATGAAGGTCAGAAAATGTCAAGGGAAGTATGTGGTGCTGTGGCTCTGCAGGAAGCCTTCGAGTCTCTATCTCTGGCTGCTGCTCGCTCGTTCACTCACTCACTCGCTCACACGCTCACACGCTCGCTCACACGCTCACTCACTCATTCGCTCGCGCGCTCACTCCCGCTTGCTAACACACTCATTCACTTGCTCACTCACGCAATCACTCACACACTCATTCATTCGCTCACTCATGCAATCACTCACACGCTCGCTCACGAACACATTCATTCATTTGCTCACTCACTCACTCGCTCACGCGCTCACTCACGCGCTTCCTCACTCGCTCGCTCACTCGCGCGCTCACTCACACATTCACTCGCTCGCCCACTCGCGCACACAGACCCACTCACCCACTCACCCTCCCACAGTGGTATTGCACCCCTTGGCTGTGTGCTATTTTGTCCCTGGACTAAATTTGCTCCGTTGTACACTACCAACTCGTTTGCTAACTATTCTGTAGTAACAATTGGGAATCTCCCTGAGAGGAGTTTCCATAGTAAAATCCAGATAATAATCCTTGCATCTGATACAGAGCCTTACCATGTCTTCCTGACGTCTCAAACGCTTCACAGGATATATTTGTGGGAGAAACTCGGCGGCCACAGCAGCATCTCACGAACACTCGGGAGATTTAAGTGACCAATTTATTACAGTTTTTTTGTTCTGGAAAGATTATTATCAGGTGTGTGTGTGTGTGGATTAAGGAAACTTGCCCACGGTTTCGTCCTGACCTGCCGGGAAATCGAACCCAGGTGTTTCTCGCTTGCGAAGCGAGTGCTCTAACCACTGAGCTACAGGACTCCACCGGAGATAAGAGGCTACATGAGCTGCAAAGTATTTTTTTATTAATGAATTATGATAATAATTTCAAGAGAAGTAATCGGGAAAATTTCCAAAAACCGTGCTTCATGCTTTTAGCTTTTCATTACGTCAACCAGTGGTGAATTAATAGCTCTCCATTAACGACCTTTACTTTGAACATGATCCTAATAGGATGTCCTGCCCACCAGTCAGTCTAGATTACGCCAGTGTCTATTCAATTAAAGTACTATGACCACCCCATTTCCTCCCCCCAACCTCCCTCCTCTGGCCGCACTCTATTAAACCAAACAAGGATTCTTTGAGAGAAAACGTTTGGAAAAGATGAACTGGAGATAAATGCCGACGAATTGTCTTAACCCGGCAAAGCACACACGAGCTCACTAACACACTCATTCACTCGCTTGCTTATGCGCTCGCTCACGCACTCACTCACACCCACCTGGTCGGGTGGTCCTAGCTGGACTAACAGTGGCTAAGCTTGTCAGATGGTACTGTACTATGAATGGCAAGCTATGCGTTTTTACACCTCGCTAGCCTCCAGCAGTTACCGCAATGCACACTCTGGGCTCCCACGCTCCAAACCTCGGCTCTCACCGAACCTGCGCCTAATACTCTCCGGAAGTAGGTAAACAGGATGCATATCTCCAGGGAGACAGACAGACAGAGAGAGAGAGAGAGAGAGAGAGCGCATTCCATCCCAACAATCTATCTCTGGGGTTTCCATGTGTAGGTGGGATGCAAGGAATTCTTAGTTGGGTTTGGAGATTCTTGAACAACAGTTTCTGTATGCGTCAGACTCCTGGCTGAGCTAAAGAAAAAGAAAAAAAATGATATACACTTGATGTTATTGTGGAGTCCTGTGACTCAGTGGTTAGACTATTCGCCTTGTGAGTAAGAGACCGGGATTCAATTCCAGGTCAGGGCAAAACCTTGTGCAACTTTCCTTACTCCACATGCCTGATAGTAATCCCTCCAAAAGAAAAAACCCAATAATAAATTGGTCATTTCAATCCACGACTGTTTGTGGGGACACTGCTGTGCTCGATTGGCTGCTGAGTTTCGCCCACAAATATACAGTCAATTCACTTTACAGAATATTCTGTGAAGCGCTTTGAGATGTCTAGAAGATGTGAAAAACGCTTTATCAAATGGAAGGATTATTATTATTATTACTTTACTTTTGAACTCTAAGGCCCAGTAGATATAAAAGCCAGCATAGCGTTACCTCACCTTATAGCCTTCGCCATCTGCAACGCACTATCAAATTCCTTTCCTGCATGCAATATAAAGCCATTCAATATATACCCCCTCCTTTGTTTTCTAATCCAATGAACCACCTCACATTTCACTTCATTAGACTTCATTTGCCACTGATCAGCCCATTGAGCAACTCTCCAAGGTGGGGAGATCTGTTTTCAAATCCAGGCAGGTCAGGGCGAAACCTTGGGCAAGTTTCCTTACTCCTCACACACGCCTAATAATAATCCCACCAAAAAAAACAATAATAAAGTTGGTCATTTCAATCCACGACTGTGTGTGGGACGCTGCTGTGCGCAATTGGCTGCCGCGATTCGCCCACAAATATATACAGTCAATTCACTTTACAGTATATTCTGTGAAGCGCTTTGGGACGTTGATAAAATGTGGAAAGTGCTATATCAAATGCAAGGATTATTATTATTATTATTATAGAGAGAGAAAGGGAGAGGCCATAACCGCTAACTACCTTCCTCCAACCCTGTAGCCCTAATCTCTGCTTTCCACCCTTTATTCCAAGACCTATTGAGTCCAGTTCAGAGTTACTTGGAGTCCTTTAGCTCAGTGGTTAGAGCACTCTCAAATGAGAGGACCTGGGTTCGATTCCCGGGAAGGGCGAAATTTTAGGTAAGTTTCCTTACTCCAAACTCTCATTTACCTAGGAATGAGTAGGAACCTGTAAATCGTTGGCAATAAATTATTAGTGGATTGGCGGATTCCTTTCCAAGGGAAATAATCCATCCATTTCCGTGTTTCGCCCACAAATATATAGTCAATTTTCCTACTCTTCTTCATTCTTCCCCTCCCCCCCTGCTCTTGTTCCTACCTAACTATACTTGGGACGTCCTCTCAATGTGAAAGGCGCTATATAAATATAAGTTTTGATTGATTGATTGATTGAAAATAGATAAATAATTTTTTAAAAATAGTAAGTGAGTCACTCAAGCCTCAACTGTTTGTGCACAATTGGCTGCCGGTTTCGCCCACAAAATACACAGTCAATCTAGTTTACAGTATATTCTGCAAAGTGCTTTAACGCAGACACAAGGCAGAGCGAGAGAGATGCACACAGGAACACACAGACACACATGTAGTGGAAAAGCAGAAAGCAAGAAATATAGCAGACACAAAGTTAAGCGAGGTAGAGAAAGAAAGAAACATATAGTCATACAGGCCCACTATCCATGGTCTATCTATAATTACTTTAGGGTGACTACGGGGCTCACTATTAAAAACATATTTGGTGTGCGTCACGCTCGATGGGACATCCTTTTGAATTAAATGGAGCTTTATAAATATAATTTTGTTGTTGTCTGTTCTGTATCTAATTCCTTAAAAAATAATTAATAATAATAGTAATAAATTGGTCACTCAACCCACGACTGTTTCTGGGACACCGCTGTGCGCCATTGACTGCAATGTTTTGTCCACAAAATATACAGTCAGTTCACTTCACAGTATATTCTGTGAAGGGCTTTGAGATGTCGGGAAGAGTCTATATCAAATGCAAGGATTATTATTATTATTATTATCATCATCATCAATCTCCTCTGAGAGGAAATATTGGTGGCGGGGAGAGTGAGCTCAAATCATAAATGAGGACTGCGCTATTACATAGTTTCTGGGTTAGAGAGACTCCCAAACCAGTTCAGTGTTTACAGAAAAAAAGGTTAATTTTTAATTTCCTTATCTGGTTCTTAGAGGCTGGAACGAGGGAGTCGGGGAGAGAGGGAGGGAGTGGGGGGGAGAGAGGAAGATGAAGGGATAGGGGGAGAGGGGGAGGGAGAGAAAGAGAGGAAGATGGAGGGAGAGAGGGAGGGAGGGGGGTGAGAGAGGAAGAGCGAGGGAAATAGAGAAGGGAAGAGAGGGAGGGAAGGAGGGAAAGAGAGAGGGAGAGAAAGAGGGAAAGGGAGGGAAAGAGAGAGAGGAAGACAGGAGGGAGAGGGAGGAAGAGGGAGAGAGGGAGAAGCGAATGAAAGGAAGAGGGAGGGAGGGAGGGATCAGTTGTTGCAAAAAAAAAGTAGGAGAGTTAAGTCAAATCGGAACTTCAGAACCAAACTGACAAAAGATGACCTAGATGTCAGATGGCCATTGACGGTTGGCAGCTGTGGGGTCAAAGTCGGAAAGGTGGAGGTCAGGTCAGGTCAGTGAGGCGGCTCCAGCAAGAGATAAGGTGAGGGCAAAGTGCAGAGGTCACCGTCAAAGGAATGGGTGGAATTTTGGCCAGATTTTCCTTCAGCCAAGCATGGTCCCAAACCCAAGATCTCTGTGGGTACGGACGGGCAGAGAGGGGGAGAAAAATAAAAAAGAATCCTTGCATGTGATATCGCGCCTTTTCCCATCTTCTAGACGTCTCAAAATGCTTAAAACGAATACACTGTAAAGTGAATTGACTGTATATTGACAGCGTCCCCACAAACAATCGTGGATTGAAATGACCAATTTATTATTGTTTCCTTTTGAGGGATTATTAGATTAGTGGTTATTGATCAGGGAATATTATCATGTGCTGTAAAGTGAACTGACTGTGTGTTTTGTGAGCAGAGCATGGTAACCCATTGCACACAGCAATGTTCCACAAACAGCTGTGGATTGAGTGACCAAATGTTTTTTTTTAGTGATCTGCTAATTTGCCAACAGTATTTACAACAGAGACGTGTGGAGTAATGAAACGTGCCCAAGGTTTCGCCCAATGATGGAATCGCACCCTGGTCTCTCACTTGCGAGACTGACCCAGGTCTAATATAGTACCTTAACATGAAATCCTGTAACTCAGTGGTTAGAGCTCTTGCCTTGCAAGGGAGAGACCTGGGTTCAATTCCAGTCAGGGTGAAACCTTAGGCTAGGTTCCTTACTCCACACGCCTGATAATAATCCCTCAAAAGAAAACAATAATAAATTATTCACTTCAATCCATGACTGTTTATTGACTGCTGTGCACAGCTGGCTGCTGTGTTTCGTCCACAAGTAGGAAGTGAACGTCAGCACGGTTGAAGAGGAAGGTGTTCAAGGCGCCATTTGAAAATGGGGAACAAGGGGGAGATGTGGAGGGAGAGTTAGAGGGAGAGCATTTCCAGAATTTCAGGGCACAGTAGCTGAATGCGTGGGTGGATGCTCGGGTTAATGTCTCAATCCAAAGGAAGGTATTACTGACAAAACAGCGCGTCTCCTCTAGTACGTTGGTACATCATGTGCATGGCTGTGTGTGTGTGCGCGCGTGTGTGTGTGTCTGTGTATGCATGCGTGTGCATGTGCATGTGAGTATGTGTGTGCCTGTGCCTGTTTGCCAAAGAAACCCGCACTCGACGAGATCTAGTGAAGCCTTTGGAGACCTTGTTAGAAGCGGTAGCATTAAACGGAAAGACAATTGTTATTAATATTATGATGATGATGATGAATTATGATGTTGTGGATAGAACATGCCATATTTCAGTCTGGACGTGAATGGCCTAGACGTGACACTAAAGTCACCCGATCAATATGTGACTCGCCTGTAAGAGGTTTACCAACACCGAGAAACAGTAACTCGAGGCTCACGACCTTTGTTCTTTCAGTCTCTCCCTCTTTGTGGAGGGGAAACAACACACAAAACAAAAAACACACACTTCCTCCTGTCTTTTGAAACAAACTTTGAATAGGCTTTTATTTTCCCTTCCCCCCTCCCCCCTCCCTGCCTTCCCCCTCTCCCCCCAACCCCTGCCCCCCCCCCCCCCACCCCAATCTCCGCGTAATGTGGTGACTTGGGTTTCCTGTAACCTCTCGCTGTGATTAATGAATTCAGTTGGGGAGTGGACTGCAGTGCAGTGACTCATACAAGAGCTGTTTAATTATTTCCCTGTTTCTTCACCAATATTACTGCCCTGCTCGATTCACACATCCCCCCCCCCACCCGTATCCTGGTGTCACCCCCCAATCCTTTGTTCTGATTTATTGCTACTCGACGATAGCATCCACGTTACTCATTGGCTGTGTAACGCAGCTCACAGGCAAACCTATTTACTTTCACACAAGTTATTATGTTCAAGCCGTAGTAATAATAATGATCCCTTCATTTCATAGAGTGCCTGATCATGCCTTCGAGACGTCTCAAAGTTCTTCACGGGATAAACTGCCAAGTAACTTGGACTGTACATTTGTTGGGGGAAATGCGCAGAGCAGTGTCCACAAATGGTCGTGGATTGAGTGACCAAATTATTCTTAAAAACTTTTTTGGGGTTTTAAAATGGATTTTGACCTATGGGAAAGGGGTTCCAACTTACTGCTGGGTAAACAACAACAGCAAAATTACACTTGTATAGCGCCTTTCACATCAGGAGGATGTCTCAAGGCGCTGAAACTCTAAACAGAGGTGTGTGGAGTGAGGAAACCCTGCTCAACATTTTACCCTGACTGAGAACTGAATCCAGGTCTTCTCACAAGGCGGGCGCTCTAACCAATACACCATGAGATTCCACCAGTACTATGCTAGCCACATCTGGAGTACGGAATACAGCTCTCGTCATCGCAATAACGGCTGCATCAAGGTTGCTTCATGCTCGTTGCTTTTTCCAATTCCATTTCGAAACTCTGTGAGATCCCCTCCTCAGTCATCTTCTCTCACTGGAACTTTAACGTAATAATAATTTGGTCGCTTCAATTCCACGGCTGTTTGTGGGACGCCTCTGTGGTCAATTGCCTGTTGCGTTTCGCCCACAAAATACACGGTCAATTCATTTCACATTATGTTCCGTGAAGTGTCTCAAAGGCGTGATAAAGAGGCGATATCAAATGCAACAATTATTATCATGATTATTATTATTATAATAATAATACCTGTCTCAGCTGAACACTGACACCTCCATTAATGCATCACTGCACTGAAAGGCTCAACGTCCCAACTGGTGAGGGAGGCTTGAACCTCTGACTCAGAGGGGAGAGAATGTTGCCTGTCAGAGCCAGGCTGATATCCAGCATCCTCAGGAATCCCTGTGTGTCTGTGTACGAGTCTCTGTCTGGGTTTCTGTCTGTGTCTCTATCTGGGTCTCTATCTGGGTCTCTGACTGAGTCTGGGCATCTCTGTATGGCTCTGAGTGTCCGTGTGTGTGTCTCTGTCACTCTCTTTGCCAAACCCAACTGTGGTGGGGACTTCATATAGCTGCTATTCAGGTGTTTCCTTCAGCTCATCAGTCAGTGGTGATTGATTAAAATGAGGGAGTCGGTCGCCTTCATTTGCTTGTCAAGCTGTGACCTTGTGTTGACTCTGCAAAGCCAAACACTCAATTGTTTCTTTTCTTTGGTGAATAATTTTCTCCCAATGTTTTTCACCCCCCCCCCCGCATCCCCCACCATCATCCCCCCACATTCCCGCCCACATAGGATACCAGACAACACGCTTGAATTCTTTATCATAAGACTCAGAAAATAGAGCAGCGGGAATACAAGTATAATTATAAGAATAATAATAATAAAATTCCTTGCATTTGATATAGCACTTTTCATAATTGCTCCTCCTAGATGTCTCAAAGCGCTTGACAGAATAGACTGTAAAATGAATTGACTGCATATTTGTGGCTAAAACGGGGCAGCCAATGGAGCACAGCAGCGTCCTGGCCGGGATTCGAACCCAGGTCTCTTCTTTGTAAAGCGAGTGCTCTAACCACTGAGCCACAGGACTCCATGTCATCAGCGGATCTTTGATGTCCACCTGAACGGAGAGACCTCAGTTGTTCACATCTCATCCGAAGGACTGACTCTGCGACAGGGACTCACACGCACTGGCCTGCGAGTTCAAAGTTCCTGAATCGGATTGAACTGGATTGTATGGACCGAAGGAACCTTCTTCATCTCAAACAGCTCTGCGGATCCATGGGTGACAGAGTCGAGCAGCGCGAGAGGCTTTGTACAACAGGAGTAATTATGCAGCGATAGCCTATAATAATGGAAATGACTCGTTCAGTCAATAGTTCCTGGTTAGGAGACTCTAACAGGAATGGCCAGTAATTAGTCAGGCACCAGGCATTGACGGTGCATTGATTCATGTCCTTGCTCCAGCCCAGCTCATGTTAAATAATTGGACATTGTCTCAAGGGATTCCGCTATCCTAATTGGCTCTTGTTCGAACTAAAGAGAGATTGGGGCAGCGAGTCTTTTGATGATCAGAGGCAGAGAATCAAAACCTGACTCATTCTGTCATTATTCGTATTAACTAATAATAATAAATAACAATAATAATCCTTGCATCGATACAGCGCTTTCCACATCTTATCGACGACCCAAAGCGCTTCACAGAATATGCTGTAAAGTGAATTGACTGTATATATACTTGTGGGCGAATCGCGGCAGCCAATTGCGCACAGTAGCGTCCCCCACACACAGTCGTGGATTGAAATGACCAATTTTATTATTGTGTTTTTTTGGGGGAGGGATTATTATTAGGCGTGTGTGTGGAGTAAGGAAACTTGCCCAAGGTTTGGCCCTGACCTGCCTGGATTCGAACACAGGTCTCCCCAGCTTTGTCTCCCCAGCTGGACAAGACAAGTGCTCTAACCCCTGAGCCATAGGGGCTCCACAATACTACTGTGATAATAATCCTTGCATCCAGGCAGGTCAGCGTGAAACTGTGGGCAAGTTTCCTTACTCCACACCCCTAATAACAATCTCTTCCCAAAACAACTATAATAAATTGGTCGTTTCAATCCACGACTGTGTGTGGGGGACGCTGCTGTGCGCAATTGGCTGCCGCGTTTTGCCCACAAATATACAGTCAATTCACTTTGCAGTATATTCTGTGAAGCGCTTTGAGACGTCTAGAAGACGTGAAAAGCGTTGCATCGAATGCAAGCATTATTATTATTTGATGTAGCACTTTTCACTTCTTTCAGATGGCTCAAAGCGTTTCACAGGATATACTGTAAAGTGACTGTATATTTGTGGGCGAACCGCGGCAGTACATTTCCTTACTCCACACATACGCCTCCCTGCCTCGAAATTGAACCCAGGGCCTCTCGCTTTTTCTTGTTTCGTCACCTCACAGAATGCCTGCAAGTGCTACTGTGTTTGCCCACAAAATACACAGTCACTACACATGAAAAAATCACGGTTTGAGATCCGCTTGCAACACGTTGAGTCTCTGCAGAAGTTCCTCTCTCATAGACGTTGTGAAGTGAGGAAGGGAGGGAGGGAATGGGGGAGGGAGGGAATGGGGGAGGGAGGGAGGGAATGGGGCAGGGAGGGAGGGACCGAGGATGGAGAGATGGAAGTAGTTGGGGTATGGAGAGAGACCAAAAAGCAGCATGCATGTTTGACAGAGAATAGTTTGCTAACTTACTGGTAAAACATTCACAGAACTGTTAGTATATCCAACATGCAGGAAATGTAATTAACCAAAGCCAGGGTAAGAAAATCAATCTTACTAGACACTGGACATAGCAGGCTAGCTTCCAAGCCTAAAGTCACCACCTCTATTTATTTACACTGAGGCCCAAATCATTGGAGGTGAGGGGGATGGGTTGAGGTTGTGATAGAAGATCCTTTCTCATGCTCTATCTTCCCCCCATCCCTTCCTCTCCCCCACCCACCAAGACAAGATCAATGGCTCTAACATTCCATCTGGACTTTGCCTGCGAGACTGTCGTGTGTTCACATTGAAAGATTATCACAACTGTCTTATCACAATGAAACTTCGTCATTTGGTAGTTCCTTCTTTTTCAACGACTGTACTCCAGGGTATCGTACATATCAGATATCAGATTGATCAAACATATCACCGGGTTGAGAGATGGGATTAACCGTAAAGTGTAGTGACTGTGTGTTTTCGCAAGTGAATGCCAGGATAGACGTTTTTCCCACAACGCCAGCCCACAAACAGCCCTGAAGTCAATGGTAATTAACCATAATAATAACCCTCAATTTGACATAGTACCTCACCCCACCCTATCTTTGTGACCTCCGATTCCCATTACTCCTAACCTGCCCTCCCCCTCCACACAGCTCAGCCTGCTGCACGTCTGAGATGTCTCAAAGCGCTTCACAGAAATACACTGTAGATTCATAGATTCATAGAATTTTACGGCACAAAAGGAGGCCATTCGGCCCATCTAGTCTGTGCCGACTCCTTGAAAAGAGGGATTTAATCCCACTGCCCTGCCCGCTCCCCATAGCCTAATAGACCCGTTCTCCCTAAATAAAGATCTAATTCCCTTTTAAAAGTTGTTATCGAATCAGCCTCCACCACCTTTTCAGGCAATGCATTCCAGATTCGAACAACTCGCTGAGTGAAAAAATTTCTCCTCAGCTCCCCTCTACTTCGCCTTGAAACTATTTTAAATCTGTGACCACGAGTCACAGATTCGCCCACGAGTGGAAATAGTTTTTCTCTATTTGCCCTGTCGAAACCCCTCATGATCTTATAAACCTCTATTAGGTCTCCCCTCAATCTTCTCTGCTCCAGAGAGAATAACCCTAGCCTATCTAGCCTCTCCTCATAGCTGAAGTCCCTCAATCCTGGCACCATCCTAGTAAATCTTCTTTCTACCCTTTCCAATGCCTTCACATCCTTTCTGTAGTGTGGTGACCAGAATTGAACACAGTATTCCAGCTGAGGCCTCACCAAAGTCCTATAGAGGTTAGTCAGCACTTCCTGACTTTTGTACTCTATACCCCTATTTATAAAGCCTAGTATCCCATATGCCTTCTTAACAGCCTTGTCTACCTGTCCTGCCACCTTCAACGAGTCACTAACACAAATCCCCAGGTCTCTCTGTTCCTTCACACCATTTAAAATTGTACTATCTAGCCTATATTGCCTCCCTTCATTTCTTCTCCCAAAATGCATCACCTCACACTTCTCTGCATTAAACTTCATCTGCCATGTGTCTGCCCACTTTACCAATTTGTCTATATCCTCTTGCAGATGGCTACTATCCTCCTCACTGTTTACTATTCTCCCTAACTTAGTGTCATCTGCAAACTTGGAAACTGTACTCCGTACACCCAAATCCAGATCATTGATGTAGATTACAAACAGCAATGAGTGAATCGATTGTATATTTTGTAGGCAAAATGTTATCTGGCAGGGGTTGTTGGCCAGGGTAATTGGGAGAGGGGGTAGCACTCGTGGAGTCCTGTAGCTCAGTGGTTAGAGCGCTCGCTCACAAATGAGAGAATCTGGGTTTGATTCCCGGGTGGGACACAACTTTGGACACGTTTCTTTACTCCACAAACACACATATGTTCACCCGCAGTAAGTAGGAACCCGGATGTTAGTCGATTGGCGGATCGCTGTTTCCGGGGGGTAATAATCGCTTCCCCCAAATAATGAAATCAATATTAATAATAATAATAAAAAATATTGGTCACTTCAATCCATGACGGTTTGTGGGATGCTGCTGCGCACAATTGGCTGCCGCGTTTCGTCCCCCGATCATGCAGGCGATTCACATCACAGTATACTCTGTGAAGAGCTTTGAGACGTCCCGAAAAAGTGATGAGGCGCAGTATCAAAAGTGCAAGGATTGAGGATTCTCCTCCACATTCCCCAGCTCCATTGCTGTTTAACCTACCCCTGAACTTTACACTGGATCCTGTGAAGTCCTTAAAGAGTCATCCTCTTGTGCTACATCAAGGATTATCCTCCCTCCCTCCCTCCCTCCCTCCCTCCCTCCCTCCCTCCCTCCCTCCCTCCCTCCCTCCCTCCCTCCCTCCCTCCCTCCCTCCCTCCCTCCCTCCCTCCCTCCCTCCCTCCTTCCCTCCCTCCCTCCCTCCCTCCTTCTTTCTCTTGCATTTCTGTGAAACGCCTCGAGACACTAGCCAGACTCAGTTGGTTGCATTCTCACCCGCTGAACCAGAAGGTCACGGTTTGCCAGCCTCAAGTCAGGACTTTGAACTGGCGTAGAAAGACAAGGGTGGAGTTGCAGCCTTTCAGATGAGAAGTTAATCGCGGGTCCCTTCCTTCCGCCTTCGGTGGACGTTAAAGATCCCATTCCCAACTGTGAGAAAGGAGAAGGGAGTTTTTCCCTCCGTTCTGGGCAAAAATACCACCAAACTATTTGTGGAAAATTGCTCCAATAATAGGAACAATAATCATAATCGTTTAATTTCATATAGCGCCTTATAACGTCTTCGAGACCTCTCATAGCACTTCGGTGAATCAATTTACTGTAAATTTTGGATGCAAAACACAGCATCCAATTGGCCACACCAGCGTCTCACAAACAGTCGTGGATTGAAGTGCTCGACTCATCTTGTGTAATTTTTTACCCAGGGAAGAGTGATCCACCAATTGATTCCTGCTCACCGCTCAGTAAACAGAGACGTGTGTGTGTGTGTGTGTGTCTGTGGAGTAAGGAAACTTGCCTAGGTTTTCGTCCTCACCCGGAAATCAAACCCAGGTCTCTTGTTTGCGAGGCGAGTGATTCAACCACTGAGCTACAGAAGTCAAATCGTAGAGTCCAACTACGTATTCCAAATTGGCTTCTGTGTTGACCTACAATTGCACAGTCAGCGCACTTCATGGTGAAATCCCGCGCTACGTTTCCAGATGTCTCGACAAAGCACTATATCAAATGCAAGGACTGCGATTGTGGAGTCCTGTAGCTCGGTGGTTGGAGCACTCACCTCGCAAGGGAGAGACTTGGGTTCAATTCCAGGTAGGGCGAAACCTTGGGCAACTTCCCTCACTCCACGAGCCTGGTAATAATCCTTCAGAAAACAAACAATAATAAATTGTTCATTTCAATGTTTGCGGGGACGCTGCTGGGTGTGCAATTGGCAGCCGTGTTTTGCCCACAAACTATCGATTCTCTTTGGACTACAGGAAAAGCCTTTGGGACTTGGCCAATGCCGGTTAAAGTGCGGGCCGGCCGGGTATTCGGCCGAAAAAAAAATTTCTAAAAAAATTTGAAATGCATTTTCCCGGATAAATTCCCGGTTAATCAAACGCGTACGTTTTTGAGGAGGTGCCGGTTGTACGGAAGTTACGGTTGATCGGGTGCCGGAAAAATGGGCTTTGGTTGTGTATCCTGTGAGGCGCTTTGAGAATCTATAAGACGTGATGAGGCACTATATCTAAGGCAAGGATTATTTACTATTATTTATTGCTACATGAAAGGTGCTACTAGAGGGAACCCAGTTGATGCTGTAATGCAGACACTGTATGATGTTTATTTATGACCACTAATTCTCACTGCAGTAATCCTCCCGACTAGTCCTGCAGAACCTCACGTCGGACAGATTAGAGAATTCCATCTGTAAGTAGCTCAGCTTTTAATACCAAGATCTTCCTGCGCCTATCATCTTGGAGCGAGCTGCGAAGGAGCTGTGCGGACCAGTTACAGAGAGAAAGAGCAATGGCTCCCTCTTCTGTTTCTGGGTCAGAAGGCTGCGGGTTGGAGACCGACCTCAAGACGAGCTGTCAGCGTCACTGTGCGTTTTGTGAGTCTCTGTGTGAGTGTCTCTCAGAATCTCACGTCTCTGCATCTCTAAGTGTGTGTCTCTGTATTTGTTTATGTGTGCATGTGTCTGTGAGTCTGGGTCTCCGTGTTTGCGAGCGCAACTGTCCGTGACACAGGCACAGAGAGACGCGAACCACTCACAGATTCTCCGACACTCACATAGAGACTCACAAACACACGGAGAGACGCTGACAGCATCACCATCCATGGACGCACACGCCAGTCCAGAACCTTGGTGTTTTGATTTTATAATCCTTACATTTGATATCGCCCCTGATCACCTCTTCTGGACGTCTCAAAGCGCTTCACAGAATGTACTGTAAAGTGAATTGACTATACATAATAATAATAATAATCCTTGCATTTGATATAGCGCTTTCCACATCTTATCGACGTCCCAAAGCGCTTCACAGAATATACTGTAAAGTGAATTGACTGTATATATTTGTGGGCGAATCGCGGCAGCCAATTGCGCACAGCAGTGTCCCACACACAGCCGTGGATTGAAATGACCAATTTTATTATTGTGTATTTTTTTGGAGGGATTATTATTAGGCGTGTGTGTGTGTGGAGTAAGGAAACTTGCCCAAGGTTTGGCCCTGACCTGCCTGGATTCGAACACAGGTCTCCCCAGCTTGGTCTCTCCCCAGCTGGCAAGACAAGCGCTCTAACCACTGAGCCACAGGAGCTCCACATATCGTGGACGAAACGCGGCCGCGTAATATGCGCACGGCAGCGTCCCCCACAAACAGTCGTGGTTTCGAAACGGACCAATTTATTATTTTTATTCCCGGGAAAAGCGATCCGCCAATCGACTCACAACCGGGTTCCCTGCAGACTGCTAGATGAACAGGGGGCATGTACAGTAAGGAAACTTGGCCAAGGTTTCGCCCGCCCCGCCCAGGAATCGAACCCAGCTCTCTTGCTTGCGAGGCGAGTGTTCTAACCAGTGAGCCTACAGGATGCCTACTGTGGTGTTGAAGCACGATATCGAATGCAGCGAAGACGGCGCTGTGTTATCGTTAATGTCGTGCTCTCCGCCCTTGTGTAGGACATCGGTGAGGAGAGCAGGGGAAGGGTGACAAATGGAGGGGAGGGGTGAGGAGAGAAGGGGCTGAGGAGGGAGGAGTGAGGAGAGGAGGGAGGAGGGAGGAGAGGCGGGAGGGGTCATGAGAGGAGGGGAAGGGTGTGAGGAGAGGAGGGGAAGGGTGAGATGAGGAGGGTTGAGTAGAGAGGGGTCTACTCGATAGTCCGAAGGTTCGATAGTCCGAAGGTTCATTAATCCGAAGGTTCGATAGTCCGAACACACAAATTTCCTATACCCGGGGGTTCATTAGTTCGAAAATGAAATAAGGTTTGTTAATCCAAATATTTGGGGCGATTTGAATCTTCGGACTATTGAACCTTCGGACTATCAAGCGGTAACCGAGTAGAGAAGGGGGATGGGTGAAAGTAGAAGGAGGAGAGGAGAGAGGAAGAGGAGGGGAGGGTGAGTGGAGAGGAGGGGTGAGGTGAAAAAGGGAGGGAGAGGACAGGAGGGGAGAAGTGAGGGGAGGAGGGGATGAGCAGAGAGGAGGAGTGGGTGAGAGGAGGGAAGAAGTGAGGAGGGGAGTGGAGGGGTGAGGAGAGGAGGGGGAGAGGAGAGGAGGGGGAGAGGAGAGGAGGGGGTGGTAGAGGGTGAGGAGAGGAGTGAGGAGGGGAGGAGTTGAGTCAGGAGAGGAGGGGTTGGGAGGGGAGGGTTGGAGGAGGAGGGGGAGGAGGGGAGGGTTTGGAGGGGAGGAGGAGGGGAGGGTTGGGGGAGGAGGGGAGGAGGGGCTGGGAGTGGAGGGTTGGAGGAGGGGCTGGGAGTGGAGGGTTGGAGGAGGGGCTGGGAGTGGAGGGGAGGAGGAGGAGGGAGGGTTGGAGGAGGAGGGGGAGGAGGGGCTGGGAGTGAGGGGAGGAGGAGGGGAGGGTTGGGGAGGAGGGGGAGGAGGGGCTGGGAGTGGAGGGTTGGAGGAGGGGCTGGGAGTGGAGGGTTGGAGGAGGGGCTGGGAGTGGAGGGTTGGAGGAGGGGCTGGGAGTGGAGGGTTGGAGAGAGGGCTGGGAGTGGAGGGTTGGAGGAGGGGCTGGGAGTGGAGGGTTGGAGGAGGGGCTGGGAGTGGAGGTTGGAGGAGGGGCTGGGAGTGGAGGGTTGGAGGAGGGGCTGGGAGTGGAGGGTTGGAGGAGGGGCTGGGAGTGGAGGGTTGAGGAGGGGCTGGGAGTGAGGGTTGGAGGAGGGGCCTGGAGTGGAGGGTGGAGGAGGGCTGGAGGAGGGGAGGAGGAGGGGCTGGGAGTGGAGGGTTGGAGGAGGGGCTGGGAGTGGAGGGTTGGAGGAGGGGCTGGGAGGGGAGGAGGTGGGGCTGGGAGGGGAGGAGGAGGGGCTGGGAGGGTTGGAGGAGGGGCTGGGAGGGTTGGAGGAGGGGCTGGGAGGGGGAGGAGGAGGGCTGGGAGTGGAGGGTTGGAGGAGGGGCTGGGAGTGGAGGGTTGGAGGAGGGGCTGGGAGGGGAGGAGGTGGGGCTGGGAGGGGAGGAGGAGGGGCTGGGAGGGTTGGGAGGGGCTGGGAGGGTTGGAGGAGGGGCTGGGAGGGGGAGGAGGAGGGGCTGGGAGTGGAGGGTTGGAGGAGGGGCTGGGAGGGGAGGGTTGGAGGAGGGGCTGGGAGTGGAGGGGAGGAGGAGGGGCTGGGAGGGGAGGAGGAGGGGCTGGGAGTGGAGGGTTGGAGGAGGGGCTGGGAGGGGAGGAGGAGGGGCTGGGAGGGGAGGAGGAGGGGCTGGGAGGGGAGGGTTGGAGGAGGGGCTGGGAGTGGAGGGGAGGGTTGGAGGAGGGGGAGGAGGGGCTGGGAGGGGAGGAGGGGAGGGTTGGAGGAGAGGGTTGGAGGAGTGTTGGTGGAGGAGGGTTGTTGGAGGGGAGGGGAGGGTTGGAGGAGGAGGGGGAGGAGGGGCTGGGAGGGGAGGAGGGGAGGGTTGGAGGAGGAGGGGGAGGAGGGGCTGGAGGGGAGGAGAGTTGGAGGAGGAGGGGGAGGAGGGTTGTTGGAGGGGAGGGGAGGGTTGGAGGAGGAGGGGGAGGAGGGGCTGGGAGGGGAGGAGGGGAGGGTTGGAGGAGGAGGGGGAGGAGGGGCTGGGAGGGGAGGAGGGGAGGGTTGGAGGAGGAGGGGTAGGAGGGGCTGGGAGGGGAGGAGGAGCTGGGAGGGGAGGAGGGCTGGGAGGGGAGGAGGGGAGGGTTGGAGGAGGAGGGGGAGGAGGGGCTGGGAGGGGAGGAGGGGAGGGTTGGAGGAGGAGGGGGAGGAGGGTTGTTGGAGGGGAGGGGAGGGTTGGAGGAGGAGGGGGAGGAGGGGCTGGGAGGGGAGGAGGGGAGGGTTGGAGGAGGAGGGGGAGGAGGGGCTGGGAGGGAGGAGGGGAGGGTTGGAGGAGGAGGGGGAGGAGGGGCTGGGAGGGGAGGAGGGGAGGGTTGGAGGAGGAGGGGGAGGAGGGGCTGGGAGGGGAGGAGGGGAGGGTTGGAGGAGGAGGGGGAGGAGGGGCTGGGAGGGGAGGAGGGGAGGGTTGGAGGAGGAGGGGGAGGAGGGTTGTTGGAGGGGAGGGGAGGGTTGGAGGAGGAGGGGGAGGAGGGTTGTTGGAGGGGAGGGGAGGGTTGGAGGAGGAGGGGGAGGAGGGGCTGGAGGGGAGGAGGGGAGGGTTGGAGGAGGAGGGGGAGGAGGGGCTGGGAGGGGAGGGGGGGCTGGGAGGGGAGGGGGGGCTGGGAGGGGAGGAGGGGCTGGGAGGGGAGGAGGGGCTGGGAGGGGAGGGGGGGCTGGGAGGGGAGGAGGGGCTGGGAGGGGAGGAGGGGAGGGTTGGAGGAGGAGGGGGAGGAGGGCTGGGAGGGGAGGAGGGGAGGGTTGGAGGAGGAGGGGGAGGAGGGGCTGGGAGGGGAGGAGGGGAGGGTTGGAGGAGGAGGGGGAGGAGGGGCTGGGAGGGGAGGGGGGCTGGGAGGGGAGGAGGGGCTGGGAGGGGAGGAGGGGAGGGTTGGAGGAGTGTTGGTGGAGGAGGGTTGTTGGAGGGGAGGGGAGAGTTGGAGGGGAGGAGGAGGGGCTGAGGGGAGGGGGGGGCTGGGAGGGGAGGGTTGGGGGAGGGTTGGAGGGGAGGGTTGGAGGAGGAGGGGAGGAGAGGGGCTGGGAGGGGAGGAGGGGAGGGTTGGAGGAGGAGGGGGAGGAGGGTGTTGGAGGGGAGGGGAGGGTTGGAGGAGGAGGGGGAGGAGGGGCTGAGAGGGGAGGAGGGGAGGGTTGGAGGAGGAGGGGAGGAGGGGCTGGAGGGAGAGGGGAGGGTTGAGGAGAGGGGAGGTGGCTGGAGGGGAGGGGAGGAGGGGTGGGAGGGAGGGGGGTTGGAGGAGGAGGGGGAGGAGGAGGGCTGGGAGGGGAGGAGGGGAGGGTTGGAGGAGGAGGGGGAGGAGGGTTGTTGGAGGGGAGGGGAGGGTTGGAGGAGGAGGGGGAGGAGGGTTGTTGGAGGGGAGGGGAGGGTTGGAGGAGGAGGGGGAGGAGGGTTGTTGGAGGGGAGGGGAGGGTTGGAGGAGGAGGGGGAGGAGGGTTGTTGGAGGGGAGGGGAGGGTTGGAGGAGGAGGGGGAGGAGGGGAGGGTTGGAGGAGGAGGGGGAGGAGGGGCTGGGAGGGGAGGGGGGGCTGGGAGGGAGGAGGGGCTGGAGGGGAGGAGGGGAGGGTTGGAGGAGGAGGGGGAGGAGGGGCTGGGAGGGGAGGGGGGGCTGGGAGGGGAGGGGGGGCTGGGAGGGGAGGAGGGGCTGGGAGGGGAGGGGGGTCTGGGAGGGAGGAGGGGCTGGGAGGGGAGGAGGGGAGGGTTGGAGGAGTGTTGGTGGAGGAGGGTTGTTGGAGGGGAGGGGAGAGTTGGAGGGGAGGAGGAGGGGCTGGGAGGGGAGGGGGGGCTGGGAGGGGAGGGTTGGGGAGGGTTGGAGGGGAGGGTTGGAGGAGGAGGGGGAGGAGGGGCTGGGAGGGGAGGGTTGGAGGAGGAGGGGGAGGAGGGGCTGGGAGGGGAGGAGGGGAGGGGAGGGGAGGAGGGGAGTGTTGGTGGAGGAGGGTTGGAGGGAGGGGAGGGGAGGGTTGGAGGAGGAGGGGGAGGAGGGGCTGGGAGGGGAGGAGGGGAGGGTTGGAGGAGGAGTGGGAGGAGGGGCTGGGAGGGGAGGAGGGGAGGGTTGGAGGAGGAGGGGGAGGAGGGTTGTTGGAGGGGAGGGTTGGAGAGGAGGGGGAGGAGGGTTGTTGGAGGGAGGGGAGGTTGGAGGAGGAGGGGGAGGAGGGTTGTTGGAGGGGAGGGGAGGGTTGGAGGAGGAGGGGGAGGAGGGTTGTTGGAGGGGAGGGGAGGGTTGGAGGAGGAGGGGGAGGAGGGGAGGGTTGGAGGAGGAGGGGGAGGAGGGGCTGGGAGGGGAGGGGGGGCTGGGAGGGGAGGAGGGGCTGGGAGGGGAGGAGGGGAGGGTTGGAGGAGGAGGGGGAGGAGGGCTGGGAGGGGAGGGGGGGCTGGGAGGGGAGGAGGGGCTGGGAGGGGAGGAGGGGCTGGGAGGGAGGAGGGGAGGGTTGAGGAGGAGGGGGAGGAGGGGCTGGGAGGGAGGAGGGGAGGGTTGGAGGAGGAGGGGAGGAGGGGCTGGGAGGGGGGGCTGGGAGGGGAGGAGGGGCTGGGAGGGGAGGAGGGGAGGGTTGGAGGAGGAGGGGGAGGAGGGGCTGGGAGGGGAGGGGGGGCTGGGAGGGGAGGAGGGGCTGGGAGGGGAGGGGGGTCTGGGAGGGGAGGAGGGGCTGGGAGGGGAGGAGGGGAGGGTTGGAGGAGTGTTGGTGGAGGAGGGTTGTTGGAGGGGAGGGGAGAGTTGGAGGGGAGGAGGAGGGGCTGGGAGGGGAGGGGGGGCTGGGAGGGGAGGGTTGGAGGAGGAGGGGGAGGAGGGGCTGGGAGGGGAGGAGGGGAGGGGAGGGGAGGAGGGGAGTGTTGGTGGAGGAGGGTTGGAGGGGAGGGGAGGGGAGGGTTGGAGGAGGAGGGGAGGAGGGGAGGGGAGGAGGGAGTGTTGGTGGAGGAGGGTTGGAGGGGAGGGGAGGGGAGGGTTGGAGGAGGAGGAGGGGAGGGGAGGAGGGGAGTGTTGGTGGAGGAGGGTTGGAGGGGAGGGGAGGGGAGGGGTTGGAGGAGGGTTGCGGGGAGGGTTGGGGGAGGAGGGGAGGAGGGAGTGTTGGAGGGGAGGGGAGGGTTGGAGGAGGAGGGGAGGAGGGTTGGAGGGGAGGGGCAGCCGCCATGACAGTCCTAAGATGGAGCCTGAGGGGAATGTCAGCAACAGCAAGATCCTGGAGCAGGTGCAGGTCAGAGCAGCTGGGGGGGGGAGGGGGGGGAGGGGGGGGCTGGGGGGGGGGAGGGGGGGGCTGGGGGGGGGAGGGGGGGGCTGGGGGGGGGGAGGGGGGGGCTGGGGGGGGGGAGGGGGGGGGAGGGGGGGGAGGGGGGGGCTGGGGGGGGGAGGGAGGGGGGGCTGGGGGGGGAGGGGAGGGGGGGGGGAGGGGGGCTGGGGGGGAGGGAGGGGAGGGGGGGGGGGAGGGGGGCTGGGGGGGAGGGAGGGGAGGGGGGGGATAGGTAAGGGGTGTTGTCGGTGGGGTAAAAGATGTGTGTGTAGGTTTTGTGTGTGTGTGTGTGAGAGTAGGGTGTGTGTTTGTGTGTGTGAGAGTAGGGTGTGTGTGTGTGTGGGGTGGTAGGGGTGTGTGTGTGTGGGGGGGTAGGGTGTGTGTGTGTGCGTTGTGTGTGTGTGTGTGGGGGTTGTGTGTGTGTGTGTGTGTGGGTAGGGTGTGTGTGTGGGTGGGTTGTGTGTGTGGGGGTTGTGTGTGTGTGTGTGTGTGTAGGGTGTGTGTGGGTAGGGTGTGTGTGTGTGTGGGTTGTGTGTGTGGGGTTGTGTGGGGGTTGTGTGTGTGTGTGTGTGTGTAGGGTGTGTGTGTGGGGTAGGGTGTGTGTGTGTGTAGGGTGTGGGTGTGTGTGTGTAGGTGTGTGTGCGTTGTGTGTGTGGGGGGTGTGTGTTGTGTGTGGTAGGGTGTGGGTTGTGTGTGTGGGTAGGGTGTGTGTGTGTGTGTGGGGGTAGGGTGTGTGTGTGTGTGTGTGGGGTAGGGTGTGTGTGTGTGTGGGTAGGGTGTGTAGGGTGTGTGTAGTGGGGGGTAGGGTGTGTGTGGGTAGGGTGTGTGTGTGTGTGGGTAGGGTGTGTGTGTGGGTAGAGTGTGTGTGTGTGTGGGTAGGGTGTGTGTGTGGGTAGGGTGTGTGTGTGTGTGGGTAGGGTGTGTGTGGGTAGGGTGTGTGTGTGTGGGTAGGCTGTGTGTGTGGGGGGGGGTTACAGTGTGTGTGTGTGGGGTTGGGTAGGGGTGTGTGTGAGTAAGGGATGTGTTGGCGGGGTAGGGAGATATTGTGTGGGTGGGTGGGGTGTTGTGGGAAGGGGGTGGTTGAGTGTGTGGGTATGTGTAGGGGGTGGTTGGGTGTAGGGCTGTGTGTGGGTGAGTAGAGGGGAGAGGTTTTGGGGGTGGGTAGAGGGGAGAGGTTTGGGGTGGGTAGAGGGGGAGAGGTTTTGGGGGTGGGTAGAGGGGAGAGGTTTGGGGGGTGGGTGGGGGGTGGTGGGTAGGGTTGGGTGTAAGGGGTGTATAGTGGAGGAGAGGAGTGTTTGTGGGTGAGTATAGGGGTGTGTTGGTGGGTAGGAGGTATGTCTGGGCGGTAGGGTGCTGGTTGGAGTGTAGGGACTTTGTGTGGGTGGTAGAGGGTGTTTGGGTGCATACCTACCTCTCCCCCCTCACCGCCACTATCTCTCTCCCCCCGCCTCCCCCCCCCACCCCGTACCCTATCTCCCCTCTCAACCCTCTACCTCTCCCACCTCACCCCACTACCTCTCCCTTCCCCCCCTCCCCCCCTCCTGCACCCCACAGTTGCATGTACCTCTCGCATCCCCCTCAACCTCTGGTTATTTTTCAGAACTACTATGGGAAACGGCTGAAGAACTCGGATGACCTTCAGACAAACGTAGCTTGCCTCAAGGGTCTCCCATTGAGCAAATTGGCACGCGAGGCCCTGGAACTTATCCATCCTGAGGTTTCCCGAAGGTACCTGAGCGTAATAACTATAATCCCTCAAAAAAAAATTGGTCGTTACAATCCACGACTGTTTATGGGGACGCTGTTGTACCCTAATTGGTTGCTGTGTTTCTTCCACAGAACATACAGTCAATTCACTTTATCCGCCAGGCAGGAAAGGGGGGGAAGGTGACCGTAAGCGAAACCGTTGGAAGAGAAAGGTCTTCAGGCACAACCTGAGGATGGGCAATAATAAGGGGTTGAGACAAGGGGGTTAAGACAAGGAGTTTGGGGGAGCGTAGTGGCTGAAAGTGTAGTGGCTGAATGGTGGAGCGGAGGATTTGGGGACATGGAGGAGGCCGGACCCAGTAGACTGGAAGCAGGAGTACTGCTGTGAGGAGAGAGGAGGTTAGAGAGGTAGTGGGGTGTGGGGGGGGTGGGAGGGAATTGGAGGGATTTAAACACAAGTGAGGATCTTGAAGTCGATCCGCTCTGTGATGGAGCCATTGCAGTTTGGGAAGGACTGGGGTAATCGGGGTATCAAGTTTGGTGCCGGGTGAGAACGCAGGCGACATAAACAGTCGATCTATTTGACTAGACAACAATCGCTTACAGATCGCGTTGAGATGTTTGGATGTGAACAGATGACGTGCGATAAGAATGCAGATTCTATCCCTCGCTCAGGTGCCTGTTCTCTCTCCCCTCGATCGATATCTCCCTCACAGGTACTTTGGCTGCGGATTGGTGATCCCGAGCAATCTGGAGGGATGCCGTGTGCTGGACTTGGGCAGTGGCTCTGGCCGGGATTGCTTCGCCTTGAGCAAGCTGGTGGGACCTTCTGGCCATGTGACTGGAGTGGACATGACCAACGAGCTGGTAAGACAACAACTACAACAAAATGACACTTGTATAGAGCCTTCCACATCAGGAGGACGTCCCAAGGAGCTGGACAATCAATGTTTCAGCCCTGAGCTGGGCTCGGGGATGGGCGGGGTGGAGGAAAGGAGGGGATTTGGGGTGACAGACGGGTGACTGTCGAAGAGGAGGGTCTTGAGGCGGGACTTGAAGGAGGTCAGGGAGGGGGGGGGCGAGGCAGAGGGATGAAATTCCAGAAGTTAGGTGTAGAGTGTCTGAAGCCTCACACGCCGATCGTAGGGCGGGTGGATCAGGAGCATGGAGCAAGCCGGAGCCAGAGGGGGAGAGCAGGTTACCAGGGGGTTAGGAGGTCGTAGAGGTAGGGTGAGGCGAGGCCATGGGGGGCTTTGAAGGTGAGGACCAGAATCTTGAATCCTCTGGGTGAAGGAGAGCCAACGGAGTCGGACGAGTATGGTGGAGGTGGGGCCACAGAGCTTGGAGTAGTAGAGGACGCCGGCCACAGAGTTCTGGAAGGGAACATGAATCAAGGAATCCTTATGCCAGAGCTTGTGGAGCCCTGTAGCTGTGTGATGTCCTGCAATACAGTGGTTAGAGTACTTGCCTTAAAAGTGTGAGACCTGCGTTCAGTTCCAGGTCAGGGCGAAACCTTCGGCAAGTTTCCTTACTCCACACGCCTGATGATAATCCCTCCCCCAAAATTGGTCATTTGAATCCACGACTGTTTTGTGGGGGACGCTGCAGTGCGCAATTGGCTGCCGCATCTCGCCCACAAATATACAGTCACTTCGCTTTACAGTATATTTCTGTGAGGGCGCTTTAAGATGTTTAGAAGACGTGAAAAGGCACTATAACAAATGCAAGGATTGTTATTCTGATCATTATTTTTATTATGTTTGTGTTTTCCACAGATCCAGCTGGCTCGCACTTACACCGCTTACCATCAGGAGGAATTCGGATTCAAGGATTCGAATACAGAGTTTGTCCAGGGATACATCGAGAAGCTGGGGGAGGCCGGCATCCCGTACGAGGCCTTTGACGTTCTCATGTGAGTCTGGGGAGAATGGGATTTGAATTTGTTTTATTTTAAAGAGTTGAACCCCCATCCCATCACTCACCCTGTCCCTCAATCCTTTGTCACGTCCAGCCCCTTAATACTCTCCTCTTCAGTAAACTCACCTGGGACCTTATTCCGCTTGATAACAATACAATACAAGATAATTGTATTGGTCAGAAGGAAGTCTGAGGGGTGTGGGTGGGTGGGAAGAGGAGTAGAAAGATGGAGACCAAGATGAAGATCCCTGGGTAGTCAGGGATCTTTATCTTGGTCTCCCATCTTTCTTCTCCTCTCCCCACCCACCCACACCCCTCACCCCACTACTCTGCACAACCCCTTCACTTTTCGGACGTATTCCTTATCCATATCTCCCTCCATCCCTCACTCTTGCCAACTACAAACCCGCAATAAAATTACATTTGTGTAATGCCTTTCGCAGCCTCGTCACCTTAGTTCTATATATTATTTTGTATTATATAACTTGTTCCCCCCCAAAATTACTTTGATTTAACCCTAAAAACAGATTTTTGGTTGAAGTCCCCAAATCTGGTACAAGTACATGTATGAGCATAGTTCCGTGTAGATGTAACACACACACAGTTACCTGTAGACACAAACACACAGTACGCCAGGAACAAGAACGAAAGAATTAACTCTCTCTGTTGTGCTGTATATACTAAGGACTAGAAGCCAGCAGCTCGCATGTTCCAGTCCCAGTCAGTTGAAGTGAAATATCTTCCATGACGTGAAAGGCCCTCTACAAATGTCAATTATTTATCCACAGCAATCCCATACAATTTTACGTTTATAATAACAATAGCCCTTGCATTCGATATAGCGCCTGATCACCTCTTCGAGACGTCTCAAAGCGCTTCACAGGATACACTGTAAAATGAATTGACTGTATGATTTTGGGTGGGTGGGTGGCGGGGGGGGGTGAAACAGAGTGGGCAATTGATTATTTCTTTGAATTATTATTTTTCCAAGAGATTATTACCTCCAGCAAAAGCAATCAGTCGATCGGCTGAAGGAAACTTGCCTCACGTTTGCTCTCTGTCAGGAAATCAAACCCGGGTCCTCTCGCTTTGCGAGGCGAGTGCTCTAACCACTGGGCCACAGGACACTATTTAGCTAGAGAGCTTCTCACGTTGGGATGGCGTACTGATATTACAGATGGGTTAGCTGCTTGTGGGTGGGGTGCCAAATGGGCTACTGTAGGAGAAAATCTTGCTTGGCTCTTTCTGCAGGACAAAACTGGGGTCTATCCACATTGCAATCCACAAAGATAAAAGTAACTGTACCCTCCGACAGAGTTGTTGAGAGTGCCCAGTGAATTTTTAGCTCAGTAATTTCTTCCGTCCGTCGCTTTCAGCTCGAACTGTGTCATCTGCCTATGCCCTGACAAGAAGGCTGTGTTTCAGGAAGCCTATCGGGTACTGAAGGTTGGTAGCTCGCTATCACAGCGTCTTTTAACGCTTTTGAGGCCCGAGCAAAGCAGTGAAAACGTGATCACTTTTACAGCGCCTCATCAAGTCGAGAGATCTCAACACTCTAGAGTAATGACTGACAATAATAATAATAATCCTTGCATTTGATATAGCGACTGATCACGTCTTCGAGGCATCACAAAGCGCTTCTCAGAATATGCTGTAAAGTGAATTGACCGTATATTCTATAGAAGAAACGCAGCAATCAATTGCGCACAGTAATGTCCCACAAACAGTCAAGGATTGAGTGAACAAATTTAAAAAATATATAATTTATTTATTGAAGGGTTTATTACCGAGAAACATAGGAACAGGAGGAGGCCATTCAGCCCTTTGAGCCTGTTCCGCCATGTAATTAGATTATGGCTGATCTGTACCTCAACTAATCCTTTTGATTCCAATTTCCCGCTTTCTCCCCATATCCCTTAATACCTTGACTTCCCAAACATCTCTCAACCACACTCTTGAAGGTGTGAATGGATCCAGCATCCACAGCCTTTTGGGGGAGAGAATTCCAGATTTGTACCAACCCTTGTGAGTGAAAGGGTCAATTAATCTCGAGGGGTGATAGCTCCGTCTTCAGGGGAAACGTCGGGAAATTCTCTTCCAATGTCGAATTTAACATTGACCCCATCTGGCAAATGGGACCTCGCTTTAACACCTCATGGAACAAGGAAGTTCTCCGCAATAGCATTTGTTTTAAAATGTCGGCCTGGACTTTCAACTCAACGGCGTGTTGGTCACTTCTGAACTCCTCTCTGCTTGGCTCCAGGCTCCTCCACTGTTAATCATTACTAGACACCGCCCTATGTGACGGGCTCTATATAAATCTCAAGTTGTTGATGACTCACGACTCTGTGATCCAAAGGCTACCGACTGAGCCTCTTAACGGCATCAGCAACTTGCATTCATATAATAATACTAATCCTTGTATTTGATACACCGCTTTTCACATCTTCTAGACGTCTCAAAGCTCTTCGCAGAATATACTGTAAAATGAATTGACTGTATATTCGTGGGCGAAACGCGGCAGCCAATGGCACACAGCAGCGTCCAACAAACAGTCGTGGATTGAGTGACTAAATTATTATTATTACTTTTTCGTAGTATTATTATTAGGCAGGTGGAGTAGGGAAACTTACCCAAGGTTTGGCCCTGACCTGCCGGGAATCAAACCTAGATATCTCGCTCCTGGAGCGAATGCTCTTAACTACTGAGGCTGAGCTACAGCACTCCACAATAGCCCTCTTCTCGCTGGACAGCGTCTCGGAGAGCTTGAACACACATCCGCCAACTCAACTTTCTCTAACGACAGGGATTTGGACCCAAGCTGCAATTGGAGGGTAGGGGTGAGGGGGGGGGGTTTGAATAAGATGGGTTGGAGGGTCGGGAGGGTAAGGATAAGAGGGTGACTGGAGGCACCTCAAAGAGGAGAGTCTTGAGACGTCTATTGAAGGAGGAAAGAGAGGGAGGTAGAGAGGCAAATGGAATTCCAAAGGACAGGCGGGGAGGGTGTGGGGAGAGGCTAAAGGCTGAATTGCCGATGGTGGAGCGGTCTGGGAGGGGGACAAGGAGCAGGCCTGTTCAGTGGAGGGCGGATGTGGTCAGGTTGATATGGGGACAGCAGGTCACAGAGGTCGAGAGATTGATATGAGCGCAGAATTACTCCCAATTCCTTTCCTCCCTCGCTACTCACGCTCCCAGTGTTTGGATCAGCGCCAACGAAAGACTGTGCCGTTGGTCTAACAGCCCCTGTGATGTTTTGTCTCCCACAGGAAGGCGGAGAGATGTATTTCAGCGACATGTACGCTAGCCGGCCTGTAGCTGAGGAGCTAAGACACAATCCGATACTCTGGGGTATTCTTAATTGACTCTTAATACACCACACTCTCAACACTTACATATGTGCACACTTTCCATTGAAGCCTCGAGTTATACGGCACAGAAGGAGGTCATGTTTTGTGATCTAAACCGTTCAGCTCTTAATTTTAATGTTAACCCTCCTGGTTTAAGAGAATCTGGCTCATCAATTCCTTGACATTATTTTACACACCTGAATCAGATCATCGCTTGACCTCTTTAGCTCACAAGAAATACCACATAGCCTCTCAACCTCCAGCTCTCACTATAACCAGTGTCTGTCTGGTCTGTTATGACATCTGGACTCGAATACGCTAACTCCCTGATTATCGGCCTTCCTCACTCAGCCTCCCTACCAGCCTGCCCACACCCTCCATTCAGCAGACTCAGGCCTGTTCTGCGTCCACTGCCCAACCATCGGCGGCCGGTCTGTCAGCCTCTCTGCTCCCAAACTGTGGAACTCCATCCCGCAGCCTCTCCGTCTTGCTTCCTCCTTTTCCTCCTTCAAGGCCGGTCTCAAGACCTTCTCTTCGACCGTGACTTTGGCAGCCCCACTAACTCTTCTCCCTCTCCCACTCTCCTTCCCCTTCTCCCCACCCTGACCCTCCCCCCCCACACCCCCCGCTCGTGTCCCGACCTGATTGCGCTTTGGGACGTCCTCCCGACGTGAAAGGCGCTTTATAAGTGCAATGTTGTTGTTGTTGTTCTTCCCTCCACAAACTGCAGATCATTCAGAACTCTGCAGCTTGTGTGTCGTCTCCCGTACTAGGCTCCATTAACCAATCATACCCGCCCTCGATCTACTCCACTGCTCCCCATCCCCACAGAGGGTAGAATTTAAAATCCTCTTCTTCAAGGCCTTCCAAGGCCTTCCTCAACTTGCTAAACACATATCAACCTGTCCACTCTCTCCACTAGGCAGGCTCCGGCCTGCTCCATGTCCCCCGCCTGACCTACCCCACCACCGACAATCGGACCTGCACCCTCCCTGACCCAAACCTTTGGAATTCCCAACAATTCCTTTGCGTCACTCCCTCCATTGCCTCCTTCAAGGCGCATCTCAAGACCCTCCTCTTCGACTTTACCTTCACTCTCCTTACCCTCCCTGCCCTCCACTCCCTGATCCCAACCCTTGGCTTGGGTCCAAATCTCCGTGACTGTCCAGCGCCTTGGGATGTCCTGAGGTGAAAGGTGCTATGTAAATGTAATTTGTTGTTGTTGTGCTTGATGAGCTCTTCCAGGTTCTGGCAAGAGAGGTCCAATTGTTTGTGCTTATTGGTTCTGACAGGAGAAGGGCTGGGAGGGTCTCTGTACTGGAAGGAATTAATCAGTATGGTGAAGGAAGTGGGTTTCAGCACTCCGCGCCTTGTCACATCGAGTCACATTGTGATCAACAACCCCGAACATCTCAAACAAACCGGTGCGTGCTTTTATCTATTGCCTTTGTCATTTCGTGGAATGAAGGCCTTTGTGGTCTTCAAAATAGTCTACTCCAATGCTCTGATTGCTGAGCTTATTAACTCAACCTTCTACATTAAAAACTCCTGTGCCTGTGTCCTCTCCCTCGCTCAGCTCCATGTGCTTCCATTCCCATCCTCGACAGACTCCTTCCCTCAGTGGATCAACTTCCAGCCACTACACCCTGGATCTCTGGAACACACTCCCTCAATACCACCACCTTGCCCCAAGGAGTCCTGCAGGAATGGCTAGAGCACTCGCCTTCCAAGCGAGTGACCTGAATTCGATTCCACAGGGCAAAACCTTGGGCAAGTTTCCTTTCTCTGTACACCTGATAATCCTAAAAAAAAAATTGGTCATTTCGATCCACGACTGTTTGTGAGGACACTGCTGTGCGCAATTGGCTGCCGCATTTCACCCACACAGAAAAGATAGTCAATTCGCTTCACAGTACATTATTGTTGTGCTTGATGAGCTCTTCCAAATTCTGGCAAGAGAGGTCTGTGAAGCACTTTGAGATGTCTAGAAGTCGTGGAAAGCGCTATATATCAAATATACAAGGATGATTATTATTATTATTGCTATTTCTTAAATCCCAGGAGATGTGCAGTATGCTTCAGGGACATATCGATTCTTCAAGCTGCCAGCAGTCAGCAGTGATCAGAAGGCCCTGGTTACCTACAAAGGAACTATCACCGACCATCCAGGGGAGATGCTGTTTGATGCAATCCGTACCTTTAAAGTAAGGGTTAAATTATGAGGACAGGCTGCATAAACGTGCGCTGCATTCCCTTGAGTTTAGAAGGTTGAGGGGTGATGTGATTGAGGTGTTTTATTAAATAATAAAGGGATTAAGCCCAGGGAATCTATTTATTCTGGTGGGTGGGGGAGCCTTGAATAAAGGGGGCATCATCTTAAAGTTAGGACTATGCCGTTTAGGAATAAAATCAGGAAGCGTTCTTTCCTAAAAAATGGCAGCAAAAATCTGGAACACTTCCTCTCTCCCAAAAGGCTGTGGATGTTGGATGTATTCACATCTTCAAGGTGGAAGTGGAGAGATATTTGTGAGATCAGGGTATCAAGGGATACTGGCAAGGGCGGGTAATTGGAGTTGAGGTACAGATCGGGCATGATCATATAGAATGGCGGAACAGGCTCGAGGGGCTGAATAGCCGACTCCTATTTCCGAGTGTTGAAAGGAAGATGTTTGTAGAAATTATTTGGGGGGTTTTGGGGTACGACAGAGTTGTCGTACCAGTTTATTGGATGATGATTGTGAAGCACTTTTGAGACATTTCAACATAGTGATACGGCTCTGCATTAAAAGCAAGGATTATTATGGTTCCATCAGTGGAATCCTGCAGCTCTGGTTAGAGCGCTCGCCTTGCAAACAAGACACCTGGGTTCGATCACTGAGCAGGGCGAAACCTGAGGCAAGTTTCCTTATGTCACACTCCTCTATGTACCAAGCAGTAAGTAGGAACCCGGTTGTTAGTCGATTGGCAGATTGCTTTTCCGGGAGTAATAATTCCATTCCAAAAAAGTTGGTCACTCAATGCACGACTGTTTGTGGGAACACTGCTGTGCGCAATTGGCTGCGGCGTTTCACCTGCAAATATACAGTCAATTCATTTTACTTCAGCGCTTTAAGATGTCCCGAAGACGTGATAAGGCGTTACATCAAATGCAGGTTATTATATATGAAATACTTGGGAGATGTCTTAGCCTTTCTGTCAAAGGCCAGGCTGATTAAATCACCGCCTCAACTTCCTCTTGTGTTTTTCTTGCAGACGGATGAAGCTGTCGAGGTGGACGGGGAGCTGGCCACGGTTCTGAAATCTTCACGCTTTGCCTCTCATTTTGACGTTCGCAGCACTGAACGTGAGGAATTGACGGAAGACAGAGCTCAACAGCCAACAGTAAATTCCATGCGTCCTTTAACGATTCCATAACATTATTAGGAGTTTCTCCCAGTGCGCAGGCCAACAGCGCTCCAGTTACAATTGGTCGTGGCGTATTGTGGGACATTGCTGTGCGTAAATTAGCTGGCATATATTAGAATAATCATCATCCTTGCAATTCGATACAGCGCCTTATCACGTCTTCGAGACGTCTCAAAACGCTTCATAGAATATACTCCAAAGTGATTTGAGTGTATTTTGTGGGGGCAAAACCCCGGTAGCCAATTGCGCATGACAGTGTCCCACGAACATTAGTGCCATAAATCTCCGCGTATAAGGCGCACTTTTTTTCACGTGGGAAAGTCTCGAAAGAGGGGTGTGGGGTGCGCCCTATACGCAGATACAAGGAAAAGATGACTGGTCCCCAGAGGTACGTCATCAAGCTGCGCCGCCAGTACGACTACCCTCTCTCCAGGATCGGCAACGCAGACCAGACGCCGCTCACCTTCGACGTCCGGTAATTCTTACTTCACAGTAATGCTGGGCTGCACCGCTGATGAATGTTTTTTTCTGGCGTCAATTTTTTTTCCACCGGCAACATCATCGAAAATGCTTCCTTTTTTTTTTCGCCGAGAAAAGGTCAAAAGTGGGGGGTGCGCCTTACACGCGAGCGTGCCTTATACGCGGGTATTTGCGGTAATTGAACGACCAAATTATTGTATTTTTAAAGGAATTATTAGGCCCGGAAAAGCGATCTACTAGTCAACTAACAACTAGCTCAAAAACAGAAGTTGCTGGGGAAACTCGGCAGGTCAGGCAGCGTCCATGGAGAAAGGAAGAAGAGTCGACGTTTCGGGTCTACAACCCTTTGTCAGAACTGCTGGCTTCCTACTTATTCAGGATGCCAGATTATTCAGGATATCTGACACGTACGAAAACTCATCAGGACGCTTTAAGAGTATCAGAACCATACATGAGTTTCATATGTGTGGGACACCTAAATAGGGATATTTCCCAGTGTCTGGAATGAAATCCACCCTTTCTCCCTGGAATGCCCCCCCCCCACTTGCCTAATTCCAGGCAGTAGGAGGTATACAATTTGACTAGCGAAAACAACAACCAATACGATTACATTTATTATAGAGGACCTTTCAAACCGGGAGGATGTCCCAAGGCGCTGGGAACAATTGGTAACTATAGTGTTGGGCTAACTGCTGAAGTTTAAAACGCTAAACCCCATAGTTTTCCATAGAGAACAAACACTGTCCAACAAACCTGTTCACTCGCAGCTTGTCTACCTAGGATTCCCCCTATCTGTTAGAGCTTTGGCTTGCAGGGTTAACCTCTATGACTGTTGTCGTTTGGCGGACCACTTTTCTGGAGGTACTGACTGCTTTGAAAAAATAATAATAATTTGGTCACTCAATCCTCTCAACGTTTGTAGATGCTGCTGTGCAAATGCTGCAGTGTTTCGCCAACAGTTTATACAGTCAATTCACTTAACAGTATATCCTGTGAAGTGCTTTGACACATCTTGAAGATGTGATAATATCAAATTCAAGGATTATTAGGATTATTTATAATTTTTTCAATATGGAGTACTGTAGCTCAGTGGTTAGATCACTCGCCTTACAAGCGAGAGATCTGGATTCAATCCAGGTCAGGGCAAAACCTTAGGTAAGTTTCCTTTGAGGGATAATAATCCCTCAACAAAAAACAATAATAACTTGGTAATTTCAATCCACGACTGTTTGTGGGGACACTGCTGGGTGCAATTGGCTACCGCGTTTTGCCCACAAATATGCTATCGCTTCACTTTACAGTATTAAACACTATTTAAAGTGCTTTACAGTATAATACTTTACAGTATTATTGCACTATTCTGAGAAGCGCTTTGAGGCATTTGGAAGATATGATTATTTATCTATAATCTTATCAATGACTTGAGTGAACAAACCTTTATTTTTTCTTCTGCTTCCCAGCTGTGTGATTTGAACCCCTTCCTGTTGGCGGATAAATTGGGATCGTCCATCCTGAAGGCCTGCAAAACTCAGAAAAAGGGTGTCTGCGGAACTCAGAGTGACCAGCCATGCAAGGGTGATGTGACCAAAGGCTGCTGTAACTGATTCTCTCCCTGCCTCGCTGTATCTTGAAGTAACCCAAGTTTTATTTTTGGTAGAAGCCGTACTTCTGAACCTCACAGCTAAAGATCACAGCTCTTATGCAAGTCTCCATCAATAAAACCCTAAATTGTTATTGTCTCGTTTTCATTTTCTTTCTCTTGAAAGGATTTGCAGTTGAATGTTTGGAAGTCACAACTGTTTGTATAAACTAGGGTCCGGCGATATATCGCTAAAACCCGATATAATTTTCATATCGATACGCCAATATAGGCATTTCAAAAATATCGATGTATCGAAAAATCGATATATCGAGGGAAAAAATCGGAATGCGCGCACACAAGACCCAGAATGCTCATCTCTATACACAATGCACAGACCGAGGTGCAAAGCCTAGTCCTAGAATACAATATACAGGTATGCAAGGGGTGGGGGTGGGAGAGAGATGGCGGGGGGGGTGGGGGGTGGGAGAGAGGGATGGTGGCGGGGGGGGGTGGGTGGGTAGGAGAGAGGGTCAGAGGCGGGGGGGAGGAGAGGGGGTGGAGGAGAGAGGGACGGCGGTGGGGGTGGAGGGAGAAGCGGGGTGGATGTGATAATATACAGATAGATAGAGATGGGGGGGATGTGAGAGGGGAGAGAGTCACAGAGACACAGACAGAAAAACACAGAGATGGAGAGAGTGAGTGTGAGAGACACAGAGAAAGATATTTACCTCCTGAGGAGATAGGCCCTGAATGCGGGTGCGCATGCCCCGAAAATATAGATATTTCAGTATATCTCGATATATCTAAATCGGAAAATTTCCATGTCGACGGACCCTAACAGTCACTTTACAATATATCCTGTAAAGCGCTTTGAGCCATCTGAAAGACGTGAAAAGCGCTATATCAAATAATAATAATGCTTGCATTCGATGCAGCGCTTTTCACAACTGTTTGTGGGGGACACTGCTGTGCACAATTGGCTGCCGCGATTCGCCCACCAATATATACAGTCAATTCACTTTACAGTATATTCTGTGAAGCGCTTTTACACATCTCGAAGACTTGATAATAATCAAGATATAGCGTCATCATATCTTCCAGACGCCTCAAAACTCTTCACAGAATATACGACAAAGTATTTAACTATATGGATTATATGTGGCTTAAAACCAGCAGGCAATTGCGCACAGCTGTGTCCCCCAAAACAGTCCTGGATTGAGTGACCAATTTATGTTCCTTTTGAGGGATTATTATTAAATTTGCCCTGACCTGACCTGCTGGAAATCAAACCCAGGTCTCTTGCTTGTAAGGCGAGTGCTGTAACTAGTGCCTGGCCGGCGATATATCGGTTATATCGATGTATAATTTTTCATATCGATATACCGATTTTGTAAATTTGAATATGTATCAGTATATCGAAAAATTTGGTGTGAAACAAAATATCGGTATATCCACAAAATGTTGGTATGTCGTCAACAAATGCCACGTTACAGCATACAGAAAACATACAACCAAAGGTTCAAATGCCCATTACGCTCCCTGAAACTAACAAAAAACCATGGATGGTACTTAACTGACCTTGTCGCCGGCATCGCAAACCTCCCGGGCGTAAGAGCACGCATGTCTGAATGCGCGCGCATCCCCCTTCCCTTCCCCCCACCACCAAACACAAGCAGACATGCGCAGACCGATATTCCCCCTCCTCCAACTCCTCCCACTCCTCCCACTGAACACCATTTCCGCGCATGCGGACCAGATAAAAACCCGGTGATATCGATCTTTCGGTACATATCGATATGAACCCACCGATATATCGATATCGGAAGATTTCCATATCGACGGACCCGAGCTGTAACCCAATCAGTCCCACTCCCGCACTCTTTCCCCGAACCCTTGCAAGTTTTTCCTTTTCATGTAACTATCCCCACCTTTCGTTTCTCCCCCACATCTATTCCCTGACCAGGAATGTTACTTTTCCACCTGTGCCACATGGCCCGATTTCGTCCGTACCTCACAACCACAATAAAATTGTATATCACCATTCACAGCTTAAGGATGTCTCAAGGCACTGAATTTGGGACGCGATTGGAACTCTTGTGCAAGCTGTTGTCACTTCCTGACTGGGCTATTCCATTACCCTCCTCTCTGGACCCCACAGCTCCAAAATAATAATAATAATAACAATTCACGTCTTCTAGACGTCTCAAAGTGCTTCACAGAATGTACAGTGAGTTGAAAAATTATCATTGAATCTTTACGGCACAAAAGGAAAGCAATCGGCCCATTGAGTCTGTGTCGGCTCTTTAAAAAGAGCAATTGAATCTCACTCCCCAGCTCTCTCCCCATATCCTTGCAAATCTGTCCTCCCCAAATAAATGTCTACCTCTCTTTTTTTTAGAAGTTGTTATCGGATTGGCCTCCATCACCATTCCAGGCAATGCATTCCAGATTCGAACAACTCGCTGAGTGAAAACATTTCTCCTGACTGACTGCGCCAACGCCCCAGCGCCCCGCACCCAGGCCGGGCGGGCATTGGAGGAGGCGCCTGAATGCGCCCGGGCCTCACCTCCCCTCTGCTTCTTTTAGAAACTATTTTAAATCTGTGACCACGAGTTACTGACACACCCACCAGTGGAAACAGTTTTTCCTTGTTTACTCTGCCGAATCCCCTCATGATCTTGAAAACCTCTATTAGATCTCGTAACCTTCTCTGCTCCAATGAGAATAAATATAGCCTTTCTTCATCACTGAAGTCCCTCATTCCTGGTACCATCCTGATAAATCTCCTCTGCACCCTTTCCAATATCTTAACATCCTTCCTGAAGAGTGGTGCCCAGAATTGAACACAGTCCTCTAGCTGAGGCCTAACCAACATTTTATAGAGATTAGTCAGACTTTCCTGACTGTTATATTCTATGCCCCTATTTATAAAGCCTAGTATCCCTTATGCTGTTTTGACAGCCTTATCTACCTGTCCTGCCACCTTCAAAGAATCACTTTCACAAACCCGCAGGTCTCTGTTCCCACACCCCTTAAAATTGTACTATCTAGCCTATATTGCCTTCCCTCATTCCTCCTCGCAAAATGCATCACCTCACATTTCTCTACATTCAATTTAATCTGTCATGCATCTGTCCATTTTACCGTTCTTTCTTTATCTTCTTGCAGATAGCTACTATGTGTACCCCTGTGTTGAAGGAAGATTGAAAGATTGCACTCAGCAGTGACCCCAAAACAGTCGTGGATTGAAATGACCAATTAATTTTTTTTTGGAGGCATTATCAGGCATGTGTGTGGAGTAAGGAATCTTGCCCAAGGTTTTGCCTGACCTGCCTGGATTTGAACACAGATCTCGCTCTTGTAAGGCGATTGCTCTAACCACTGAGCTACAGGACTCCAAAATATATACAATTCAACTAATTCCGAACTCCGCCACCCATATACTCAGCCACACCATACTCTGTACCCCCACCTCTCTAGTCCTCAACACTGGCTCCCAATTTGGCTCCCAATCCCGAGTTATGAATCCACTTCGCAGTTCAGGGCGAAATCTTGGGCAAGTTTCCTTACTTCACACACCTGATAATAATCCCTCCAAAATAATAATAATAAAATTGGACATTTCGATCCACGACTGTTTGTGGGGACGCTGCTGTGCGCAAATGGCTGCCACGTTTCGCCCACAAATATACAGTCAGTTCACTTTACAATATATATCTGTGAAGCGCCTTGAGACGTCTGGAAGAGGTGAAAAGCGCTGTATCAAACGCAAGTATTATTAGTGTATATTATTATAATTTGGAGATCCTCTCACTCGTTTTCAAATGACTTCATCTCCTCCCAACCTCTCCAACCTGCTCATACTGCACTAACCTCATCCCGTAAACTCATTCCGTCCGCTCCACTATCAATGCATGGGTCCTCAGCCGTTAAGCCCTGAGGACCTACCCGCATCTACCCTCCCACCCACCCTCCCTCCCTCCCTCCTTCCTACCCTTCCTACCCTCCCTCCCTCCCTCCCTCCTTCCTACCCTCCCTCCCTCCCTCCCTCCCTCCCTCGAGACGTCTATGCCCCAAAGATTTGGACCCTCCCTCCCTCCCTCCCTCAGCCCCTTCGCCCCCTCCTTCCCCATCTTCAGGTTGCACCTCTCTCATCGACCGACCGCACGTACAGTCTCCTTCACCCCCCCCCCCCACCCCCACCCACCCCCCGCTCAGCCTCGGGTTCCACCACCTGAAGCGCGCTGTGTATAGCCCCTCGCTCAGTGTCTAGCCCCTCCCCCAGTGTATACACCCAGTGCCTAGCTCCTCTCTTGTCTCCTCTAATTGCTCCTCCCCTCCCCTCTGCCAGGCCCCTCCCCTCCACCAGGTGCCACCCTCCCTTCCACCCAGGCCCCTCCCCTCACCCCTCTGCCAGGCCCCTCCCCTCACCCCTCTGCCAGGCCCCTCCCCTCACCCCTCTGCCAGGCCCCTCCCCTCACCCCTCTGCCAGGCCCCTCCCCTCACCCCTCTGCCAGGCCCCTCCCCTCACCCCTCTGCCCAGGCCCCGCCCCTCTACCCAGCCCATTCCTCTCCCCCTAGCCCCTCCCCTTCCCCAGGCCCCTCCCCTCCACCCAGGCCCCTCCCCTCACCCCTCTGCCCAGGCCCCGCCCCTCTACCCAGCCCATTCCTCTCCCCCTAGCCACTCTCCTCCCCCAGGCCCCTCCCCTCCCTTCCACCCAGGCCCCTCCCTTTGCCCCTCCGCCCAGGCCCCGCTCCTTAGCCCCTCCCCTCACCCCTCTGCCCCTTAGCCCCTCCCCTTCCCCAGGCCCCGCCCCTCCACCCAGGCCCTTCCCCTCCCCCCTCGCCACACCTCTCCCCCAGGCCCCTCCCCAGGCCCCTCCCCTCGCCCTTCCGCCCAGGCCCCGCCCCACCCCTCCGCCTAGACCCCACCCCAGGCCTCTCCCCTCCCCACAGACCCCCTCCCCTCCCCACAGACCCCCTCCCCTCCCCACAGACCCCTCGCCCTTCCGCCCAGGCCCCTCCCCTCGCCCTTCCGCCCAGGCCCCGCCCCTCCCCTCCGTCCAGGCCCCGCCCCTCCGCCCAGGCCCCTCCCCTCCCCGCAGACCCCTCCCTTCCGCGCAGGCCACTCCCCTCCGCCCAGGCCCCTCCTCTTCAGAGCCGCCATGACTGTGGAGCAAAACCTAGTCCAGCAGCAGCAGCAGCACTCACAGAAGGTAAACAATTACCCTCCCCTAGCCCCCCCCTCACCCCCCCCCCTCACCGCCCCCCCCTCCCCTCCCCCCCCCCCCCCCCCCCACCCCTTCAACCCGGGGGGCGGCCCTACCCTGGTCTGTGAGGGTCTCGCTGACAAGTCATGTCGGAGCTTGTTGGCTGTTACCCCGCTCGGGCTCGGGCTCGGGGAGGGGGATTAGCCCCCCCCCCCCCACACACACTCCCCCCCCACCCCGTCTCTCCTTCCCTCCCCCCCCCCACCTCCCTCCCTCTCTCTCTCTCTCTCTCTCGGGGAAGGCAAGTGTCAACCCCCCCCACCCACCGGGGCCGCTCTACTACCTGAGCCCGAGGCTTCGTGGCCTACTGGCAGTCTTTACCTCCACCCTCCGCTCACTACTCACTCGCTCACTCACTCACTTCACATACACCCCTCATACGCACTCACCCCTACACTCCCCTCACACTCACTCCCCTCACACTCACTCCCCTCACACTCACTCCCCTCACACTCACTCCCCTCACTCTCACCCCTCACACACACTCCCCTCACTCTCACCCCTCACACACACTCCCCTCACACTCACTCCCCTCACACTCACTCCCCTCACACTCTCACCCCTCACACACACTCCCCTCACTCTCACTCCCCTCACTCTCACCCCTCACACTCACTCCCCTCACACTCACTCCCCTCACACTCTCACCCCTCACACACACTCCCCTCACTCTCACTCCCCTCACTCTCACCCCTCACACACACTCCCCTCACACTCACTCCCCTCACACTCACTCCCCTCACACTCTCACCCCTCACACACACTCCCCTCACTCTCACCCCTCACACTCACTCCCCTCACATTCACTCACATACGCCCCTCATACGCACATACACCTCTCATACTCCCCTCATACACACTCACTCCCCTCACACTCACTCCCCTCACACTCACACCCCTCACACACACTCCCCTCACACTCACTCCCCTCACACTCTCACCCCTCACACACACTCCCCTCACACTCACTCCCCTCACTCTCACCCCTCACACACACTCCCCTCACTCTCACCCCTCACATTCACTCACCCCTCACATACGCCCCTCATACGCACATACACCTCTCATACTCCCCTCATACACACTCACTCCCCTCACACTCACTCCCCTCACACTCACTCCCCTCACACACACTCCCCTCACACTCACTCCCCTCACACTCACTCCCCTCACACTCACTCCCCTCACACTCACTCCCCTCACACACACTCCCCTCACACTCTCACCCCTCACACACACTCCCCTCACACTCTCACCCCTCACACACACTCCCCTCACACTCACTCCCCTCACTCTCACCCCTCACACACACTCCCCTCACTCTCACCCCTCACACTCACTCCCCTCACATTCACTCACCCCTCACATACGCCCCTCATACGCACATACACCTCTCATACTCCCCTCATACACACTCACTCCCCTCACACTCACTCCCCTCACACACACACACCTCACACTCACTCCCCTCACACTCACTCCCCTCACACTCACACACCCCTCACACTCACACACCCCTCACACTCACTCCCCTCACACACACACCTCACACTCACTCCCCTCACACTCACTCCCCTCACACTCACACACACCTCACACTCACTCCCCTCACACTCACTCCCCTCACACTCACACACCCCTCACACTCACACACCCCTCACACTCACTCCCCTCACACTCACTCCCCTCACACTCACTCCCCTCACATTCACACACCCCTCACTCTCACCCCTCACACTCACTCCCCTCACACTCACCCCTCACACTCACACCCCTCACACTCACTCCCCTCACACTCACTCCCCTCACACTCACTCCCCTCACACTCACTCCCCTCACACTCACTCCCCTCACTCTCACATTCACTCCCCTCACACTTACTCCCCTCACACTCACCCCTCACACACACACTCCTCACACTCACTCCCCTCACACACACACCCCTCACACTCACACCCCTCACACTCACTCCCCTCACACTCACTCCCCTCACACTCACCCCCCTCACACTCACTCCCCTCACACTCACTCCCCTCACTCTCACACCCCTCACACACTCCCCTCACACTCACTCCCCTCACTCTCACACCCCTCACACACACCCCTCACACTCACTCCCCTCACACACACACACCCCTCACACTCACTCCCCTCACACACACCCCTCACACTCACTCCCCTCACACACACACCCCTCACACTCACTCCCCTCACACACCCCTCACACTCACTCCCCTCACTCACACACACCCATCACACTCACTCCCCTCACTCTCACACACCCCTCAGACACACCCCTCACATACCCCTCACACTCACTCCCCTCACACACCCTCACACACGTCCCTCACACTCACTCCCCTCACACTCACGCACATCCCTCTCACTCACCCCATCACACACTTACACCCCTCACACACTTACACCCCACACACTCACTCACACTCACTCACTCAGTCCCCTCACACTCACACACAAACACACACACTCACTCCTCCCCCCCTCCTTCCTCCCCCCCTCCATTCTACCCTCTTGTCCTCACTCTCTCATCCCTTTCCACCCTCACTCCCTCCCTCACCCTCCCACTCTTCCTCATCCCCCTTCTCCACCCCATTCCTCCCCCTCGTGTCCATTGTATTTCCTTGAGAAAATGTTGGAATGTCCTCTGTGCTCTGTTTTCTTCGCTCCCCCAACTATCCCCCTTTTTTTTCTCTCCCACCCAACCCTTCCTTTCTTCCTCCCCCCCCCCTCCCACCCCACCCCTCTCCTGTATATCTCACTGTCTCTTTCCTTTTTGCCTCTTTGTCCCTCTCCCTTTCTCGCCTCCCCATTTCTCTCTGCTGTCTATCTCACCTCACTGTATGTTTGAATTCTTAGTGCATCACCTTGGTTTGAAGATGAGCTGCCTCTATTTGGCAGGTGTATTATCTGCTATTGCCAGCCAACTGCCCTCCTCCTCATTCTGTAATCGGCATACTGCTGTCCTAGTAACTGGTTTTTTTTTGTGTTGGAAATAATTCAGATGTTCTAGGATACAAAACTGTGGTATTTTGCTTGCCTGTCGGAGCTTAGGATGGGACAGCAGCAGACCCATACGAAAATGAATTCAGTAGCTCTTTAGTAACCTGGGTTTGTGGAATGAAACAACTAGAATGACCCTTTCAGTGAGAAAGTTCAGTGACTCAAAGCACTTCGCAGAATACAGTGTCAAGTGAGCTGGCTGTATATCTTGTGGGCAATAACAGGGCAGCCAATTGCGCCAAGGTTCCTAAGTTTGACTTGGGTCATCTCTGCTAGAAATACGTGTGAGCGCACACAGCACACATCTGGTTCGGGTGGAGTCATTTTTGAGAAATGGCTGTGATGCCCTGAATTGTACTTCTCACCGTCTGGGCTCATGGGTTCGACAATGAGCACTCGATCTGGAGGTGATCAGTGCTGGTGGGTTTGTATTCCACGATGAGCTTGTAGAGAATGCAGCTCAGTGGTTAGAGCACTCGCCATGCAGACGAGAAACCTGGCATTTCCAGGTCAGGGTGAAACCTTGGGCAAGTTTCCTTAATCCACACCCCTGATAATAATCTCTCGAAAAAACAAAAACATTAATAAATTGGTCATTTCCATCCAAAACTGTTTGTGCGCAATTAGCTGCCGTGTTTTGCCCAGAAATATAAAGTCAATTCACTTTACAGTATATTCTGTCAAGATCTTTGAGACGTCTAGAAGACATGAAAATTGCTATATCAAAATGTCAGGATTATTATTATAATGGAAGGTTATGATGGTTATTATCGATGGGTGAAATTGAAGGGATTTGGAGGACCGTTCATTCAGAACTCTGCTTCCCGCATACTTAGCAAACTCCGTACCCACGTCTCAGCAGTTTTGGCCAGCCTCCAAAGGCTCCTCATCACTGAATGGATCAACTTCGAGATCCTCAGAATTGTGTTCAAATCCTTTGACTCTGTATCACCTCCCCTCCCTACTTCTGTGACATCCTCACACCCCCCAATCCACCTCCGCTTCCGCTCGACTGACACCGGCCTCCTGCTCGCCCCTCGCATCCTCCGCCCCACCATCGGACGTTGCGCTTTCAGCCTCTACACCCCCAAACTCTGGAACACTGTCTCTTAATCCCTCAGCCTCTCCACCTCCCCTTGAAGTCCCACCAGAAAATCTTTCTCTTCAACCATGCTGATGGGTACCTCACCACCTGCCCCCAGGTCGGAGCCAGGTTAGCCAGATGCTTCCCCGCGTGGAGGGCATGATATAAGTGCAAGTTGTTGTTGTTTACCAGGGCAAGGGTCTTAAGATTGACGTGGCGATATTCTGGAATCCATCGGGGGTCAGGTGAGATTTGGGCATAACAGATAAGTGGAGCCTTGTGTGGGAGGCCTTAAATATCATCCTCATTGGGAGCTCCTAGAAAGTGGAGATTTATTGGCCTTAATAAGACGTGTGGAAAATGCTTCTGCCCAGAAGCCAACTGGAACCCAATAGTTAAGCACATGCTCAGCTTTATAGTGCATGTTCATATGTTAAGGTCATGCCACCAGGGTAATGTCTGTAGTTCTATCCTTGGGGCATTTGAGCCCATTACAACAACAACAACAACAACAACAACAATTTACATTTATATAGCGCCTTTCACAATAGTAGTTTTATCGACTCGTACAGTGGTATCATCGTTGCAGAGAAGAAATCTCCTTATATTGCGGTCGGGATCGCGGCAGGTGGAAAGCAGTGCGGATGGGAAGGAAGGAGAGTGATCAAAAGCATAGTTGAAGAGGAGGGTCTTCAAGGAGGCGAGGGTGAGGCGGAGGTGGTGGGGGCTGAGTAGCTGAAGGCGCGTTCAATAATGGTGGGGCGGACAAGGTGGTGGACGTGAAGCAGGAGGGAGCGAGCAGGTCGGCTGGGGGGTAGGTGGTTGCAGGGTTAGAGGGAGCAAGGCCATGGAGGACTTTGAGGGTGAGAACCAGGATGTTTAACTATACTCTGTATGATGGGAAGTCAGTGGAGGGTGGGGCTGATGGGTTCGTAGAGCTTAGTGAGGTAGAGGACACGGGCTGCAGAGTTACAGATGAGCAGCAGCCTATGGAGGGAGGAGTTGGAGAGGCTAAGAGCCTGGATGTTGTGAATGCATGTGTTGGCAGCCTGTGGTGTGAGACAGCGGTATGGTAGAGTATCTGATATGGTAGAGAGCTCAATATTATTATTATGTAAACTAAACATCAGGTCTCTCCCTCTAACTTTGCAGATGTGTTTGTATATGTGTCTATTGCCTCTTTTCGCATGAATTCTCTGACTGCCTCTTATTGCGCCTCTAGTCTATAATATATGCCTCCAATACTTTATTTCCTTATGTTACTCAAGCAATGTCATTTACCTGGCACTCGCTATCAAGGCTCACTTGGAAGCATTGAGTTTGTGGCTTTGAAATTGAATAATTGAGTGTCAGAAATTGTCGGGACTTTGGTAATGGGTCTGTTGCTGTGCGCAAAGGCCAACTACCAACTAGTGACATGTAATTGTGAATTTGTCGTTTGAAAACAACAACAACAACAACAATTTACATTTATATAGCGCCTTTCACGTCGGGAGGACGTCCCAAGGCGCTAAACAAAAGGCGTGTGACCCGAGCTGGGAGGGGAGTGTTTGGGAAGGGGTGAAACACGAAGGGGAGGTAAAAGAGTTCGGAGTGGAACAAAAGGCACGATCGAAGAGGAAAGTCTTCAAACCGGCCTTGAAAGAGGAAAGGGAAGAGGTGAAACGGAGGGATTGAGGGATGGCATTCCATAGGGTGGGAGCGGAGAAACTGAAGGCCCGGCCTCCGATGGTGGGGCGGTTCGGGCGGGGGGCTTGGAGTAGGCCAAGTCCTGTTGAACGGAGGGCCCGGGTGGGCGTGTAGGGGGAGAGTAGATCTACTAGGTAGGATGGGGCAAGGCCGTGTAAGGCCTTGTAGGTGAGGACGAGGATCTTAAATTCGATCCTCTGGAGAATGGGGAGCCAGTGGAGACGGGCGAGGGTGGGGGTTATGTGGTCACGGAGGTGGGTGCGGGATAGTACACGGGCTGCAGAGTTTTGGATGGCCTGCAGCCTATGAATGGAGGAGCTGGGGAGGCCGACTAGGAGAGAGTTTCCGTAGTCCAGCCGTGAGGTGATGTACACGTGCACGAGTGTTTCGGCAGCGCGGGGGGTAAGATAGTTGCGGAGCCTGGCAATGTTGCGCAGATGGAAATAGGCGGTACCGGTCAAGGCGTGGATTTGGGGGAGGAAGGAAAGTTTTTGATCGAACATGATGCCGAGGTTCCTGATTGGCTTTGTGAGGTGGAGAGTGCAGCCTTGGATGTTGAGGCTGGCAGCGCCCGATGTGCGGAGGCGCTGGCTTGAGCCAATCAGGAGGGCCTCGGTCTTACTCACGTTCAATTGCAAAAAGTTGTCCCTCGTCCACGATTCGATGTCGGACAGACATGCTGTCAGAACATCGATCGTCTGGGGGTTGAGGGATGAGGCAGAAAGGTACAACTGGGTGTCATCCGCATACATATGGAAATTTACCCCATGTTTGCGGATGACGTCGCCCAGAGGGAGCGTGTAAAGGGTGAAAAGAAGGGGATCGAGGACAGAGCCTTGAGGGACGCCGTGGGAAACTGTGCGGGGGTTTGATGGAAAGCCATTGGAAGAAAACAGTCAGCTGATCTCATAATTAAATGGCACAGATTGCACGAAAGCTGTTCAGACTGAAAATCAGGGATTAAGTATCTTTTTCCCTCGAGTGATTTGGCTTTATACACTTTTTATTATTATTTTGAGCTGTGATTGAAAACAGAATTGAGTCCATTAGAGTATTGGAAAGCGCTCTTGATTCACGAGAGAACCTGGTTTGATTCCCTGCCAGGGCGAAGCGTTAGGCAAGTTTCCTTAGAGGTAAACTAGACAAGGTTCAGAGGTAAACACCTCTGTTTACCCAGCAGTAAGTAGGAACCCGGTTATTAGTCGATTGGCGGATCGCTTTTTTGTGGGTAATAAATAATTCCTTCAAATAATAATGATAATTTGGTCACTCAAACCACGACTTTTTGTGGGGCACTGATGTGCCCTAATTGGCTCCCACCCACAAAATATAGATTTATTTCACTTTCCAGCATATTTAGTATACAAATAGTAAAAATCCTGTCTTGAAACAGCGACCGTGACATTATAAGGCAGTTACTGAGAAAAGTTACTGAGGCAGTGAAAACAGGTTTTTGGTAAACACACCATCAAACACATGAAGGGAAACAGATAGCAAAGAAGGTGAACAGAGTGAAAGAGAAGAAAGATCGAAAGTCACGTTGAAGAGAAGAGCAAAACTTCTTCAAGGTAGGCATTCCTAGAAGAGAAGTGACAGTGAATTAAACATGAGCAAAAACTCAAAATATTGCAGGTGCTGGAAATCTGAAACAAAAGCAGAAATGGCTGATCTATGGAGAGAGAAAATGTGAGGCAACATTTCGGGTCCATGGCCCTTCGTCAGAATTGGGGCATGTTGGGAGGGGGAGGCTGTAAAGTGAATTGACTGTATATTCGTGGGCGAAACGCGGCAGCCAATTATGCACAGCAGTGTTCTGCAAACAGTCGTGGACTGAAATGACCAATTCATTTTTTGTTTGAGGGATTGTTATCAGGCGTGTGAAGTAAGGAAACTTGCCCAAGTTTTCGCTTGGAACCAGAATCAAACCCAGGTTGGGTTGGCGATGCAAACTCTCTAACCACAGAGCTACAATTGGATAAGCCATGTGTCAGCTTGGCTCATTGATGTTATTTTTGCTTCTGAGTTGCTTGTGATGTTATGTGGTGATATTGTACCTTCTTATTACTTTTTGAGTTCATGTTTCAGACTGATGTTCCAAGACTGACGCCTTGGGACGTCCTCCTGACGTGATAGGCACTGTGCAAGTGTAAATTTGTTGTTGTATTCAAGTGACTGTCCCTGATACTATTTCACCTGGAAGTATACAGTCAATACACTTTACAGTATATCCTGTGAAGTGCTTTGAGATGTCCAGAAGGCGATTATCATAGGCGAGGATTATTATTATCATTATTTATTTGAAAAGGGAAGGGCGTTTCTCCCGGTTTCCAGCCATGGGCAACAATCTCCAGATCATTTCACTGACGTAGACAAGGCCTTGCTGCATGCAAGCTACCATCCGTGTTTGCTTCCAAATGCACAGTCACCTACATTTGACGGTAATTCCACTGAGGAATCTTTTGAGTTGTTTCAATGGCACAGGCCCTGCATCAGATCCAACGATTACTATCACCTTTCAACACCATCAGAGCTAGGCTTCGACCACAGTCATGACTTCTAAAAGGCAGGTTGCACGGTGACGATTATTACATTCCAAGTTCTGGTGCCACAAGACTGATGACTGACCTGCTCGCTACGGATATATCTACGGATGAAACTTGTGACTTAAGCGAATAGACATGTGTTTAGTAATATTTCCGTCCTGTGTTATTACATCTGCTGAAAGAAGACACTGGCTCAAACACAGGAGTGATTATATGAAAATAATCTGATGGTCTGTACTATCAAATCAAAGAGTTTCAGCAGACCTCTTTAATCTCTTATAACGGCAAGCTTCATTTTCTAACTGTTTTAAGCAGTTACGCCTGCCTGGCTCCCACCATTTTGCGAATGCCCTGGGTCAGTGAGATACCAAAGAAATCTTACTGATCATCGATTCTCAGTTGCCAACCGTAGCGAGGAATGCACAGATAGTTAATGTCAAAGGAACATCTCAAAATACTTCATAAAATAGGATTAATTACATACCCACTACCCACTGGCTCCGGCTTTCTGCTTGTCCCTCGTGCCCGTGTCCCCCGCCCGACCCACCATTGGCAAATGGGCTTTCAGCCTAGCCTCTCTGCCCTACATTGTGGAACTCCATCCCACAGGCCCTTTGCCTCGCTCCCTTTCTCGCCTCCTTCAAGGCTGGTCTCAAGACCCTCTTCTTCGATCGTGCCTTCTGCTGCTCTCCCCAACTCTCTCCCTCCCCTCCTAACTCTCTACTGCCTGTCCCCCCTACCCTGTCCCCCTCCCTTGTTTGGGTCCCGACCTGACTGTTCAGCGCCTTGGGACGTCCTCCCGATGTGAAAGGCGCTCTATAAATGACATTTTGTTGTTTGTTCCACCATCAGTGGCTGTACTTTCACTCACTACCTCACAAAACTTTGGATCACTTTTCCCTATGCCTTGCCCCTTCCTTCCCTATCTTCAGATTGTGGAGTCCTGTAGCTCAGTGGTTAGAGCAGACTGGATTTTCAGTTCCACACAGGGCTAAACCTTGGGAAAGCTTCTTTGCCTGAATAATAATCCCTTAAAAACAAATTGGTCATTTCAATCCATGACTGTTTGTGGGACAGTGCAGTGCGCAGTTGGTTTCTGTCTTTTTGTAGGCAAAACAATTGGCTTCTGTGACACATATAGTCAATTATTGGCTTATGCGACATATATAGTCAATTCATTTTACAGTATATTCTGTGAAGCGCTTTGAGGCATCTAGAAGATTTGATAAAGTGCTGTATCAAATGCGAGAATTATTATTATTAGTGTCAAAATTACAGTTGTATTAGGCCTTTCACGGTGGGAGAACGTACTCCAATCCTAAGGGTAGCACAGGTGTGTTGTACAACAACAAAAACAAACTACATTTATAGAGCTTATTTCACGTTGGGAGGACGTCCCTTTGTGCCGCACAGTCAGGTCGGGACCCAAGCAAGGGAGTGGAGCAGGGTAGGGGGAGGGGCGGGGGAGGGGTGGGAGAGGGTTAGGAGGGGAGCGAGAGATTTGGGAAGGCAGTGGAAGCCACGCTTTATAATTTGGGAGGGCGCTTTATAAATCGAAGTTGTTGTTATTGTGGTGAGCCTGAGGGTTGAGGCAGTGGAGGAGTCTGGCGATGTTGCATAGGTGGCGGAAGGCAGTACTGGTCAAGGATGTGGAGGAGGAAGGACAGTTTAGGGTCGAACAAGTCGCCCAGGTTCCTGACTGGGTTAGAGAGGTAGAGAGCGCAGCCTTGGGTGTTGATGTATTGCAGCAACTAGCCTCGTTATTTCGCTTACTTGCTCTGGTAAACTTTGGTAGACAATCTGGACTGGTGGCAAAGCAGCAAATACAATTAGAGAAGCAGAGAACAATAACTGCAGGGGAAGGCATGACTCAACGCATCTTTAGATCTCAAAGGAGCAGCTCAGAATCGAAACACATCATTCTTAAGTGGGTGTAAAATCTGAACTGTGATTTCCAGGGGTAATCATTTCTTCAAAAAATAAAACTAATAATAATATATAAAATTGGTCATTCCCCCCACGACTGTTTGTGAGGCACTGCTCTGCGCGATTGGCTGCTGTGTTTCACTCACAAAATGTACAATCAATTCACTACAGTATATTCTGCAAAGCACTTTGAGATGTCTAGAAGACTTGATAAGGCGCTACATCAAATGTAAGGATTATTATTATTATGATATTGCCAGGCAGTGTCACACTCCATCCCTCCTTCCTATAGATAGGCTCCTCTGGTGTCTACTGCTCTAATTGTAAACTTTAGATGTGAGATGTTACGGTTAAGTGGCAGACGTACGGGCAGCAATACCCTCTTTTTTATTGTCGGTTCCTCTTAAGGCAACAAATGACCTTCCTGTGTCAAGATCAAGTTCCCCACTCGGTTTTAATGGGTCTACAGCTGGTTATTGCCTTGCGTTGCTTTGTTTGGTCATGAATGTACTGTTTGATTGCCTGACGGGTTCACTAGGCCCCCTTTGTCCAAAGATGTTTGATTGTTTTGAGCACTCCGCTTGCCTCTATTTGGCAGGTGTATTATCTGCTATTGCCAGCCAACTGCCCTCCTCCTCATTCTGTAATCGGCATACTGCTGTCCTAGTAACTGGTTTTTTTTTGTGTTGGAAATAATTCAGATGTTCTAGGATACAAAACTGTGGTATTTTGCTTGCCTGTCGGAGCTTAGGATGGGACAGCAGCAGACCCATACGAAAATGAATTCAGTAGCTCTTTAGTAACCTGGGTTTGTGGAATGAAACAACTAGAATGACCCTTTCAGTGAGAAAGTTCAGTGACTCAAAGCACTTCGCAGAATACAGTGTCAAGTGAGCTGGCTGTATATCTTGTGGGCAATAACAGGGCAGCCAATTGCGCCAAGGTTCCTAAGTTTGACTTGGGTCATCTCTGCTAGAAATACGTGTGAGCGCACACAGCACACATCTGGTTCGGGTGGAGTCATTTTTGAGAAATGGCTGTGATGCCCTGAATTGTACTTCTCACCGTCTGGGCTCATGGGTTCGACAATGAGCACTCGATCTGGAGGTGATCAGTGCTGGTGGGTTTGTATTCCACGATGAGCTTGTAGAGAATGCAGCTCAGTGGTTAGAGCACTCGCCATGCAGACGAGAAACCTGGCATTTCCAGGTCAGGGTGAAACCTTGGGCAAGTTTCCTTAATCCACACCCCTGATAATAATCTCTCGAAAAAACAAAAACATTAATAAATTGGTCATTTCCATCCAAAACTGTTTGTGCGCAATTAGCTGCCGTGTTTTGCCCAGAAATATAAAGTCAATTCACTTTACAGTATATTCTGTCAAGATCTTTGAGACGTCTAGAAGACATGAAAATTGCTATATCAAAATGTCAGGATTATTATTATAATGGAAGGTTATGATGGTTATTATCGATGGGTGAAATTGAAGGGATTTGGAGGACCGTTCATTCAGAACTCTGCTTCCCGCATACTTAGCAAACTCCGTACCCACGTCTCAGCAGTTTTGGCCAGCCTCCAAAGGCTCCTCATCACTGAATGGATCAACTTCGAGATCCTCAGAATTGTGTTCAAATCCTTTGACTCTGTATCACCTCCCCTCCCTACTTCTGTGACATCCTCACACCCCCCAATCCACCTCCGCTTCCGCTCGACTGACACCGGCCTCCTGCTCGCCCCTCGCATCCTCCGCCCCACCATCGGACGTTGCGCTTTCAGCCTCTACACCCCCAAACTCTGGAACACTGTCTCTTAATCCCTCAGCCTCTCCACCTCCCCTTGAAGTCCCACCAGAAAATCTTTCTCTTCAACCATGCTGATGGGTACCTCACCACCTGCCCCCAGGTCGGAGCCAGGTTAGCCAGATGCTTCCCCGCGTGGAGGGCATGATATAAGTGCAAGTTGTTGTTGTTTACCAGGGCAAGGGTCTTAAGATTGACGTGGCGATATTCTGGAATCCATCGGGGGTCAGGTGAGATTTGGGCATAACAGATAAGTGGAGCCTTGTGTGGGAGGCCTTAAATATCATCCTCATTGGGAGCTCCTAGAAAGTGGAGATTTATTGGCCTTAATAAGACGTGTGGAAAATGCTTCTGCCCAGAAGCCAACTGGAACCCAATAGTTAAGCACATGCTCAGCTTTATAGTGCATGTTCATATGTTAAGGTCATGCCACCAGGGTAATGTCTGTAGTTCTATCCTTGGGGCATTTGAGCCCATTACAACAACAACAACAACAACAACAACAATTTACATTTATATAGCGCCTTTCACAATAGTAGTTTTATCGACTCGTACAGTGGTATCATCGTTGCAGAGAAGAAATCTCCTTATATTGCGGTCGGGATCGCGGCAGGTGGAAAGCAGTGCGGATGGGAAGGAAGGAGAGTGATCAAAAGCATAGTTGAAGAGGAGGGTCTTCAAGGAGGCGAGGGTGAGGCGGAGGTGGTGGGGGCTGAGTAGCTGAAGGCGCGTTCAATAATGGTGGGGCGGACAAGGTGGTGGACGTGAAGCAGGAGGGAGCGAGCAGGTCGGCTGGGGGGTAGGTGGTTGCAGGGTTAGAGGGAGCAAGGCCATGGAGGACTTTGAGGGTGAGAACCAGGATGTTTAACTATACTCTGTATGATGGGAAGTCAGTGGAGGGTGGGGCTGATGGGTTCGTAGAGCTTAGTGAGGTAGAGGACACGGGCTGCAGAGTTACAGATGAGCAGCAGCCTATGGAGGGAGGAGTTGGAGAGGCTAAGAGCCTGGATGTTGTGAATGCATGTGTTGGCAGCCTGTGGTGTGAGACAGCGGTATGGTAGAGTATCTGATATGGTAGAGAGCTCAATATTATTATTATGTAAACTAAACATCAGGTCTCTCCCTCTAACTTTGCAGATGTGTTTGTATATGTGTCTATTGCCTCTTTTCGCATGAATTCTCTGACTGCCTCTTATTGCGCCTCTAGTCTATAATATATGCCTCCAATACTTTATTTCCTTATGTTACTCAAGCAATGTCATTTACCTGGCACTCGCTATCAAGGCTCACTTGGAAGCATTGAGTTTGTGGCTTTGAAATTGAATAATTGAGTGTCAGAAATTGTCGGGACTTTGGTAATGGGTCTGTTGCTGTGCGCAAAGGCCAACTACCAACTAGTGACATGTAATTGTGAATTTGTCGTTTGAAAACAACAACAACAACAACAATTTACATTTATATAGCGCCTTTCACGTCGGGAGGACGTCCCAAGGCGCTAAACAAAAGGCGTGTGACCCGAGCTGGGAGGGGAGTGTTTGGGAAGGGGTGAAACACGAAGGGGAGGTAAAAGAGTTCGGAGTGGAACAAAAGGCACGATCGAAGAGGAAAGTCTTCAAACCGGCCTTGAAAGAGGAAAGGGAAGAGGTGAAACGGAGGGATTGAGGGATGGCATTCCATAGGGTGGGAGCGGAGAAACTGAAGGCCCGGCCTCCGATGGTGGGGCGGTTCGGGCGGGGGGCTTGGAGTAGGCCAAGTCCTGTTGAACGGAGGGCCCGGGTGGGCGTGTAGGGGGAGAGTAGATCTACTAGGTAGGATGGGGCAAGGCCGTGTAAGGCCTTGTAGGTGAGGACGAGGATCTTAAATTCGATCCTCTGGAGAATGGGGAGCCAGTGGAGACGGGCGAGGGTGGGGGTTATGTGGTCACGGAGGTGGGTGCGGGATAGTACACGGGCTGCAGAGTTTTGGATGGCCTGCAGCCTATGAATGGAGGAGCTGGGGAGGCCGACTAGGAGAGAGTTTCCGTAGTCCAGCCGTGAGGTGATGTACACGTGCACGAGTGTTTCGGCAGCGCGGGGGGTAAGATAGTTGCGGAGCCTGGCAATGTTGCGCAGATGGAAATAGGCGGTACCGGTCAAGGCGTGGATTTGGGGGAGGAAGGAAAGTTTTTGATCGAACATGATGCCGAGGTTCCTGATTGGCTTTGTGAGGTGGAGAGTGCAGCCTTGGATGTTGAGGCTGGCAGCGCCCGATGTGCGGAGGCGCTGGCTTGAGCCAATCAGGAGGGCCTCGGTCTTACTCACGTTCAATTGCAAAAAGTTGTCCCTCGTCCACGATTCGATGTCGGACAGACATGCTGTCAGAACATCGATCGTCTGGGGGTTGAGGGATGAGGCAGAAAGGTACAACTGGGTGTCATCCGCATACATATGGAAATTTACCCCATGTTTGCGGATGACGTCGCCCAGAGGGAGCGTGTAAAGGGTGAAAAGAAGGGGATCGAGGACAGAGCCTTGAGGGACGCCGTGGGAAACTGTGCGGGGGTTTGATGGAAAGCCATTGGAAGAAAACAGTCAGCTGATCTCATAATTAAATGGCACAGATTGCACGAAAGCTGTTCAGACTGAAAATCAGGGATTAAGTATCTTTTTCCCTCGAGTGATTTGGCTTTATACACTTTTTATTATTATTTTGAGCTGTGATTGAAAACAGAATTGAGTCCATTAGAGTATTGGAAAGCGCTCTTGATTCACGAGAGAACCTGGTTTGATTCCCTGCCAGGGCGAAGCGTTAGGCAAGTTTCCTTAGAGGTAAACTAGACAAGGTTCAGAGGTAAACACCTCTGTTTACCCAGCAGTAAGTAGGAACCCGGTTATTAGTCGATTGGCGGATCGCTTTTTTGTGGGTAATAAATAATTCCTTCAAATAATAATGATAATTTGGTCACTCAAACCACGACTTTTTGTGGGGCACTGATGTGCCCTAATTGGCTCCCACCCACAAAATATAGATTTATTTCACTTTCCAGCATATTTAGTATACAAATAGTAAAAATCCTGTCTTGAAACAGCGACCGTGACATTATAAGGCAGTTACTGAGAAAAGTTACTGAGGCAGTGAAAACAGGTTTTTGGTAAACACACCATCAAACACATGAAGGGAAACAGATAGCAAAGAAGGTGAACAGAGTGAAAGAGAAGAAAGATCGAAAGTCACGTTGAAGAGAAGAGCAAAACTTCTTCAAGGTAGGCATTCCTAGAAGAGAAGTGACAGTGAATTAAACATGAGCAAAAACTCAAAATATTGCAGGTGCTGGAAATCTGAAACAAAAGCAGAAATGGCTGATCTATGGAGAGAGAAAATGTGAGGCAACATTTCGGGTCCATGGCCCTTCGTCAGAATTGGGGCATGTTGGGAGGGGGAGGCTGTAAAGTGAATTGACTGTATATTCGTGGGCGAAACGCGGCAGCCAATTATGCACAGCAGTGTTCTGCAAACAGTCGTGGACTGAAATGACCAATTCATTTTTTGTTTGAGGGATTGTTATCAGGCGTGTGAAGTAAGGAAACTTGCCCAAGTTTTCGCTTGGAACCAGAATCAAACCCAGGTTGGGTTGGCGATGCAAACTCTCTAACCACAGAGCTACAATTGGATAAGCCATGTGTCAGCTTGGCTCATTGATGTTATTTTTGCTTCTGAGTTGCTTGTGATGTTATGTGGTGATATTGTACCTTCTTATTACTTTTTGAGTTCATGTTTCAGACTGATGTTCCAAGACTGACGCCTTGGGACGTCCTCCTGACGTGATAGGCACTGTGCAAGTGTAAATTTGTTGTTGTATTCAAGTGACTGTCCCTGATACTATTTCACCTGGAAGTATACAGTCAATACACTTTACAGTATATCCTGTGAAGTGCTTTGAGATGTCCAGAAGGCGATTATCATAGGCGAGGATTATTATTATCATTATTTATTTGAAAAGGGAAGGGCGTTTCTCCCGGTTTCCAGCCATGGGCAACAATCTCCAGATCATTTCACTGACGTAGACAAGGCCTTGCTGCATGCAAGCTACCATCCGTGTTTGCTTCCAAATGCACAGTCACCTACATTTGACGGTAATTCCACTGAGGAATCTTTTGAGTTGTTTCAATGGCACAGGCCCTGCATCAGATCCAACGATTACTATCACCTTTCAACACCATCAGAGCTAGGCTTCGACCACAGTCATGACTTCTAAAAGGCAGGTTGCACGGTGACGATTATTACATTCCAAGTTCTGGTGCCACAAGACTGATGACTGACCTGCTCGCTACGGATATATCTACGGATGAAACTTGTGACTTAAGCGAATAGACATGTGTTTAGTAATATTTCCGTCCTGTGTTATTACATCTGCTGAAAGAAGACACTGGCTCAAACACAGGAGTGATTATATGAAAATAATCTGATGGTCTGTACTATCAAATCAAAGAGTTTCAGCAGACCTCTTTAATCTCTTATAACGGCAAGCTTCATTTTCTAACTGTTTTAAGCAGTTACGCCTGCCTGGCTCCCACCATTTTGCGAATGCCCTGGGTCAGTGAGATACCAAAGAAATCTTACTGATCATCGATTCTCAGTTGCCAACCGTAGCGAGGAATGCACAGATAGTTAATGTCAAAGGAACATCTCAAAATACTTCATAAAATAGGATTAATTACATACCCACTACCCACTGGCTCCGGCTTTCTGCTTGTCCCTCGTGCCCGTGTCCCCCGCCCGACCCACCATTGGCAAATGGGCTTTCAGCCTAGCCTCTCTGCCCTACATTGTGGAACTCCATCCCACAGGCCCTTTGCCTCGCTCCCTTTCTCGCCTCCTTCAAGGCTGGTCTCAAGACCCTCTTCTTCGATCGTGCCTTCTGCTGCTCTCCCCAACTCTCTCCCTCCCCTCCTAACTCTCTACTGCCTGTCCCCCCTACCCTGTCCCCCTCCCTTGTTTGGGTCCCGACCTGACTGTTCAGCGCCTTGGGACGTCCTCCCGATGTGAAAGGCGCTCTATAAATGACATTTTGTTGTTTGTTCCACCATCAGTGGCTGTACTTTCACTCACTACCTCACAAAACTTTGGATCACTTTTCCCTATGCCTTGCCCCTTCCTTCCCTATCTTCAGATTGTGGAGTCCTGTAGCTCAGTGGTTAGAGCAGACTGGATTTTCAGTTCCACACAGGGCTAAACCTTGGGAAAGCTTCTTTGCCTGAATAATAATCCCTTAAAAACAAATTGGTCATTTCAATCCATGACTGTTTGTGGGACAGTGCAGTGCGCAGTTGGTTTCTGTCTTTTTGTAGGCAAAACAATTGGCTTCTGTGACACATATAGTCAATTATTGGCTTATGCGACATATATAGTCAATTCATTTTACAGTATATTCTGTGAAGCGCTTTGAGGCATCTAGAAGATTTGATAAAGTGCTGTATCAAATGCGAGAATTATTATTATTAGTGTCAAAATTACAGTTGTATTAGGCCTTTCACGGTGGGAGAACGTACTCCAATCCTAAGGGTAGCACAGGTGTGTTGTACAACAACAAAAACAAACTACATTTATAGAGCTTATTTCACGTTGGGAGGACGTCCCTTTGTGCCGCACAGTCAGGTCGGGACCCAAGCAAGGGAGTGGAGCAGGGTAGGGGGAGGGGCGGGGGAGGGGTGGGAGAGGGTTAGGAGGGGAGCGAGAGATTTGGGAAGGCAGTGGAAGCCACGCTTTATAATTTGGGAGGGCGCTTTATAAATCGAAGTTGTTGTTATTGTGGTGAGCCTGAGGGTTGAGGCAGTGGAGGAGTCTGGCGATGTTGCATAGGTGGCGGAAGGCAGTACTGGTCAAGGATGTGGAGGAGGAAGGACAGTTTAGGGTCGAACAAGTCGCCCAGGTTCCTGACTGGGTTAGAGAGGTAGAGAGCGCAGCCTTGGGTGTTGATGTATTGCAGCAACTAGCCTCGTTATTTCGCTTACTTGCTCTGGTAAACTTTGGTAGACAATCTGGACTGGTGGCAAAGCAGCAAATACAATTAGAGAAGCAGAGAACAATAACTGCAGGGGAAGGCATGACTCAACGCATCTTTAGATCTCAAAGGAGCAGCTCAGAATCGAAACACATCATTCTTAAGTGGGTGTAAAATCTGAACTGTGATTTCCAGGGGTAATCATTTCTTCAAAAAATAAAACTAATAATAATATATAAAATTGGTCATTCCCCCCACGACTGTTTGTGAGGCACTGCTCTGCGCGATTGGCTGCTGTGTTTCACTCACAAAATGTACAATCAATTCACTACAGTATATTCTGCAAAGCACTTTGAGATGTCTAGAAGACTTGATAAGGCGCTACATCAAATGTAAGGATTATTATTATTATGATATTGCCAGGCAGTGTCACACTCCATCCCTCCTTCCTATAGATAGGCTCCTCTGGTGTCTACTGCTCTAATTGTAAACTTTAGATGTGAGATGTTACGGTTAAGTGGCAGACGTACGGGCAGCAATACCCTCTTTTTTATTGTCGGTTCCTCTTAAGGCAACAAATGACCTTCCTGTGTCAAGATCAAGTTCCCCACTCGGTTTTAATGGGTCTACAGCTGGTTATTGCCTTGCGTTGCTTTGTTTGGTCATGAATGTACTGTTTGATTGCCTGACGGGTTCACTAGGCCCCCTTTGTCCAAAGATGTTTGATTGTTTTGAGCACTCCGCTTGTAAACATGTTTGTGTGCAGTTAATGGCATTTTCCCCTTGTGTTCGTTGTGTTCCTTTCTATCCTCCAGCACCAGCAGACACTACTGAACCAACTGAGAGAGGTCACAGGAACCAATGACATCCAATTATTGCAACAAGCCTTACAGGTACTGACCGCACAGTTATATAAAGAGATCCTTCTTGGTCTGTCTATATCATATTGCTATTTATCTGACACAGTGTTTCTGTATTTGTACATTGTTGACTGGGTTTAGAGCAGTGGCTTTCAAACTTTAAATAGCGGTAACCCCCACCTAACTCAGCAAAGTTTTTGTTGCGCCCCTCTCCTTCACACTCGGCTCCACACATTCAGGTCCTCGGCTCGGCACACTCGGGTCCTCAGCTTTCCCACTGTTTGTCTAGCTCAGATCATCCTACCAGTTAGTTAGGGCTTTTCCTTGTGGGGGTAGCAGGAGCCGAGTGGGATGACCCCCCAGTGTAAGACCCCCCAGATTGTCAGGAAGCCTAACCTTCCAGGTCCTGCCGATGAGCCAATCAATCAAAACTTACATTTATATAGTGCCTTTCACGTTGAGAGGACGTCCCAAAGCGCTGTACAGTTTGGTAGCGATATGAGCAGGGTGGGTTGGGGCAGAATGAAGAAGAGTAGAAACATGTACTAAATTTGTGGGTGAAATGCGGCGGCCAAATTGATGCGGAGGAGACATGATACTGACTTCTCTGCTGTTTTCTCAGGCCAGTAATGGGGATCTAGCGGAAGCTGTGGCTTTCCTAACCGCAAAGAATGCCAAGGCACCACAGCAGGAGGAAGCTTACTATCACACAGGACAAGCTGGGAATGACCGCTACATCAGCGTGGGAAGCCAGGCTGACACAAGTAAGTAATAATACAACGCAGGAAGACTCGACCCTCCCACCCCCCCCACAAAAGATTTTACAAATAACGGTCATTTGGAAGATATTGTTTTTTTCTGAGGGAAATGTAACATTTTCCCAGGGGCTTGAGATTCCACCCACTCAGGCAACGAGGATTTTTGCTTTGGGATTTTAATTGCCACAATGGTTCTTAATTCATCCCGGCTTCCAAACGAACTTCAGGGTTTAGCGAGATTCTGTTTAAATTTTAGGCCCAAATTCCAGGGCTCTCGAGGGTTTAGAGTAGAAGGAGGTTAGGTTGGGTGTGCCTATTTTTCTTGTCAGTTTGAATTGCGGCTATTTTCAATAGGAAAATATCTCCGGAGGAGGTTTGGGGTCATTTTATTTATTCTGACGTTCCACTGTAAAACCTTCATTTGTCAGCCGATAGCTGAACTGTTAAGTTTCCGATTGATTGCTTCCATTGTCCTGAAGGTGCTCATTCTCGAAAGCTCCATGGCGTCTGGTTGAGATCTGGTATTTCATCTGAGTAATCCTTGTTAAATGGGCAACCCCGGGCAGTATTCTTCCTCCTTGAGCAGCTCTGGCTGCTCCACGTCTCCTGCTCACCCACCCGGCCCACCATTGGCAGTCGAGCCTTCAGCCTCTCCCCCTCACCCTCTCCCCCCCCCCCTCCACCCTCTCCCCCCCCCCCCTCCAACCTCTCCCCCCCCCCCCCTCCACCCTCTCCCCCCCCCCCTCCACCCTCTCCCACTCCCCCTCTCCCTCTCCCCCTCCACCCTCTCCCCCTCCAGCCTCTCCCCCTCCACCCTCTCCCCCTCCACCCTCTCCCCCTCCACCCTCCCCCTCTCCCCCTCACCCTCTCCCCCTCATCCTCTCCCCCTCCACCCTCTCCCCCTCCACCCTCTCCGCCTCCACCCCCTGTAACTCCATCCCACAGTCTCTTTGCCTCGCTGCCTTCCTGTCCTCCATCAAGGCACGACTCAAGACCTTCCTCTTCAACCGTGCCTTCTGCTACCCTCATACCCCTACCTGCCCTCAATCCTCTCCGTCCTCCAGTTCCTAACCCTGATCCCAACCACTAGCTAGGGTCGAAATCCCTCACTGTCCAGTAGGGAATGGCGATATATCGATATATCGCTAAAACCCAATATGATTTTCATATCGGTATGCCGATATAGACATTTCGAAAATATCGATATATCGAAAAACGATATATCGAGGTAAAAAATCGGGATGCGAGCACAATCAACTACAAGACCCAGAATGCTCATCTCTATACACAATGCACAGACCGAGGTGCAAAGCCGCCATCTTGTATTCATAGTCCTCGAATACAATATAGAGGTATGCAAGGGGTGGGGGGAGAGAGACGGCTGTGGGTGGGGGGGGGTAAGCGGGAGAGAGACTGCTGGGGGCGGGGGTGAGGGGGAGAGAGACGGCTGGGGGGGGTGTGAGGGGGAGAGAGACGGCTGGGGGGAGATAGACGGCTGGGGGGGGGAGAGGGGGAGAGAGACGGCTGGGGGGGGGAGAGGGGGAGAGAGACGGCTGGGGGGGGGGAGGAGAGGGGGAGAGACGGCTGGGGGGAGGGGGAGAGACGGCTGGGGGGGTGAGGAGAGGGGGAGAGAGATGGCTGGGGGGAGGAGGAGAGGGGGAGAGAGACGGCTGGGGGGAGGGGGAGATAGACGGCTGGGGGGGGGGAGAGGGAGAGACGGCTGGGGGGGGTATTGGGAGAGAGAGACGGCTGGAGGGGGAGAGAGACGGCTGTGGGGGAGAGGGGGAGAGAGATGGCTGGGGGGGGGAGAGGGGGAGAGAGATGGCTGGGCGGGAGAAAGATGGCTGGGGCGGAGAGGGGGAGAGAGACGGCTGGGTGGGGGAGGGGGAGAGAGACGGCTGGGGGGGGAGGTGGAGAGAGACGGTGGGGGGGGGGTGGAGGGAGATGGGGGGAGAGAGACGGCTGGGGGGGAGGGGGAGAGAGACGGCTGGGGGAGGAGGGAGAGAGAGACGGCGGGGGGGGTGGGGGGGAGGAGAGGGGGAGAGAGACGGCTGAGGGGGAGGGAGAGAGAGACGGCGGAGGTGGGGGGGGGGGGAGGGAGAAAGAGACGGCTGGGGCGGTGGTGGGGGAGAGAGATGACGGGGGTGGGGGGTGCGAGAGAGGGACGGTGGGGGGGGGAGAGACGGGGTGGATGTGATAATATACAGATAGATAGAGATGGGGGAGGATGTGAGAGAGGAGAGAGGGAGAGAGACACACAGACACACAGACAGAAAAACACAGAGATGGAGAGAGTGAGAGATACAGAGAGAGAAATATATTTACCTCCTGAGAAGATAGGCCCCGAATGCGCGCGCGCCCGGAATACGCAGTACGAAAAAACTGAAAATATCGGTATTTCGGTAAATCTCGGTATGAGCCAACCGATATATTCATATCCGGAAAATTCCCATATCGCCGTTCCCTACTGTCCAGTGCTTTGTGACATCCTCCCAATGTGAAAAGCGCTGTGTAAAGGTAATTTTTTGTTGACCTGTTTGATAAGCGAAGCTTTATAAGTGCAAGTTGTTATTGTCACTTTTGTTGGGATTTGGATCAGACACATGGCTCATATGTGAAACATTTAGTGCAGATATGAAGGGCTGAATGGGTTGTTACGGTATTTTGTGTCACTTTGATTTTTCGTAGCTGTTCATGACTTATCATGTACTAGTTATCCTCAGACTATCTCAAGCAACTACCTTTGATCTGAAGCCTGAATTGTTACTTATGCAAACGCTCATTGTGCCGTTGTTAGATGTCATTGACCTGACTGGAGATGATAAGGATGACCTGCAGAGAGCTATTGCCCTGAGTTTGGAAGAATCCAACCGAGCCTTCAGAGAGACGGGCATCACTGATGAAGAGCAAGCCATTAGCAGGTGAGGTACCAGAGAGGGTCTGCAGCTCAGTTAGAGCACTCGCCTTGCAAGCGTGTGACCTGTGTTTCGAATCCAGGCAGGGCGAAATGTTGGGCAAGTTTCTTTACTCCACATGCCTAATAATAATCCGTCCAAAAAAACCTATAATAAATTGGTTATTTCCATCCACGACTGATTGTGGGACACTCCTGTGCGCAATTGGCTGCTGTGTTTCGCCCACAAATATATAGTCAATTCACTTTACAATATATTCTGTGAAGTGCTTTGATACATCTCGGAGCGGTTCACAATAACTGATGCTTAGACTGGGAGAAGGTGACCGTAGGAGCGGTCGAACAGAAAGGTCTTTAGGCACGACCTGAAGATAGAAAAGGAGGTAGTGAGACGGACGGATTGAGGGAGTTCCAGAGTTTCGGGACATAGTGGCTAAAAGTACGGCCGCCGATGGTGGTGCAGAGGATTTGGGCAACAAGGTGGAGGCCAGACAGTAGAGTGGAGGCAGTGGATACTTCTGTGAGGAGAGAGGAGGTTACAGAGGTAGGTGGGGGTGCAGAGGAATGGAGGAATTTAAATACAAGAGTGAGGATCTTGAAGTCAATCTGCTGGGTGACAGGGAGCCTGTGAAGTCTGGCAAGGCCTGGGGTAATCGGGGAGCAAAGTTTGGTTCGGGTAAGAATGTGGGCGGCAAAGTTATTATAATATTGATCCTTGCATTTGATCCAGTTGCCTAATCACATTTTTAAGTTCTTCTAAGTGCTTCACGCATTATGTAACTAAAGTGGATTGATTGTAGATTAGCATAATGCAGCAGCCATTTACTGTATCCCACAACAGTCGTATATTGAACATAAGAACACAAGAATTAGGAGCAGGAGTAGGCCATTCGGCCCCTCGAGTCTGCCCCGGCATTCAATATGATCATGGCTGATCTTCTATTCTAACTCCACCTGCCCGCCTTATCCCTTAATCCCTTTATACACAAGTAATCTATCAATCTCAGTCTTGAATATGTTCAAGGACTGAGCATCTACAACCCTTTGGGGATAGAGAATTCCATAAATTCACTACGCTCTGAGTGAAGAAGTATTTCGTCAACTCAGTGCCATAGGGCTGACCTTTAATTTTAAGACTGTAACCCCTGGTTATAGTTTCTCCAACCAGGGGAAACAGTCTCCCACTATCTACTCTGTTGAAGTGACCAATGAATAATTTTTTGGAAGGAATTATTACCCCGGAAAATCAATCTGCCAATTGACTTAACAATCGGGTTCCTATTTACTACTCGGTAAACAGATGCGTGTGGAGTAAGGAAATTTGCCCAGCATTTTCCTCTGGCCGGGCGGGAATCATACCCATGTCTCTCACTTGTGAGGTGATCGCTCTAACCACTGAGCTGTAGGACTCTAGCTCATTCTTTGAATGAGTGCAGTTCCATTCTCCTGCCTTTTCTCCATAAAACTCATTCCTGTTTGCTGAGAGCAGTCAAACGAGCTCCAACAGAGGCCTGGGCTCAGCACCAACACAAGAGTAACCATCCCCCAAAGGCGAGGATTATTATCGTGGTAAATCGGCGTGTATCTTTGCTAGACGAGAGGGTGCAGACAGTAGAGTACATTATCTTAAAGAGAAACAGAAGAAGCCTGGCTAATAAGAGAAATCTGAAACCCCAAAGAATACAGAGAAAGTGGAAGTTAGTTGAGACACTTGTAGCTCAGTGGTTAGAGCACTCGCCTCGCAAGTGAGCCACCTGGATTCGATTCCTGGACAGGGGGCGAAACCTTGAGAAAGATTTCTTTCTCCATACGCCTGATAATAATAATCCCTCATTTAAAAAAATAATAATTTTGCAACGCAATCTACTGACTGTTTGTGGGACGCGACTGTGTGCCATTGGCTGCCAGGGTGTCTTACCCACAAATATGCAGTCAATTCACCTGGAGGTACTTCTCAGGATTTATTCTGTTCAGTGTAGTGATTGGGTTTTGTTGGCTCCCCTATCGCAGCCAGTTTCCACACAATAATATCCCACAAAGAGCTATGAGCACTTGTATTATAAATAGCTGCTTTGTTATTGTCTCTTCAGCCCCTGATTCTGTGCGCTTTCTTCCCCCTATGTGGAGCTTTACTAAGTTTGCTTTGATAATAATAAATCATTATCAATCTTTGCATTTGATACAGCCGTGGGTTGAAACGGCCAGTTCATTATCACATCTTTGAGGCGTCTCAACGAGCTTCACAGAATGCTTTGTAAAATGAATTGTCACACGTTTTATGGGTCAAACGTAGCAGCCAATTGTGCACAGCAGCGTCCCACAAACAGGCGTGGTTTGAGTAACCAATTGATGCATTTTTAAAGTAAATGTTTAAGGAATTATTACCCTCTGAAACATTTTAATAGAGAGGTGGAATCATTGGCTCTGAGCACGAAGGCCACCCCTTTGTTTGTGTGTTTTCTTCACTGCGGTCTCTCTCTCTCTCTCTACATATATATACATACAGTGGAGTGAAACCTTGGACAACTTTCTTTGCTCCACATACCTAATAATAATCCCTCAAATTTTTTTTGTAATTTTCAACCCACAACTGTTTGTGGGGACCCTGCTCTGCGCAATCGACTCCCACGATTGTTTCACCCACAAATATACAATCATTTCACTTTACAGTATATTCTATGAAGCGCTTTAAGGCATCTAGAAGATGTGAAAAATGTTATCAAATGTTATCAAATTATTATTATATAATAGCTCAGTGGTTAGAGCACTCGCCTTGCAAGCGAGAGACCTATGTTCGATTCACTCCACACACCCACCTGATAATAAAGGATTTTTTTGAGGGATTATTATCAGGCGTGTGGAGTAAGGAAACTTGCCCATGGTTTTGCCCTGACCTGCCTGGATCCGACACAGGTCTCACACTTGTAAGGCGAGTGCTCTAACCACTGAGCTACAGGGGGGTGTGGAGTCTTTAACAAAAACAAAATGAATTGGTCGTTTCAATCCACGACTGTTTATGAGGACGCTGCTGTGCGCAATTGGGAACCGCGTTTCACCCACAAATATACAATCAATTCACTAAACCGTCTATTCTGTGAAGCGTTTTGAGACATCCAGAAGACGAGAAAAGCGCTATACAAAATGTAAGGATTATTATTACGTATAATGTGTGTGTGTCTGTGCCCATCGAGAGAGGCCTGCTGCCTCAACGAGAAATGTGTCTTGATGGCTGCTTGCACGGAGCAGCATTTATTGACAGACAGAGAGTGAGTAATTGGCTGCAGGTAATCCTGGCATCACCACTCGCTTGTAAATGTTACTTGAAACCGAAGCCGATGATATCATCCCTTAGCCGAGCATATGTCGCTATATTTCTTGGATTGAACCACATCAAGCCTCTCCAGAATCTTCTTTTCTAGTGCAGAAAGGTCACGCCTGGATCCTGTTTAATCAGGAGGGAATCGGGAGAGAAGACGCCCCCATTTTATATTCCGTGAAATCTCTCTTCCCTAATCTGCCTGCCCACCGCTCACTTTTCCTCACAGCTTAATAATGGGAGAACAATATTGCAGTGAAGTGGTGATGACTTAGCTATTTTGCTGACAGCATGTTCCACAATCATGAAGGCAACGCCTAATTTCTCTACAGGATTGTAAACCACCAGGACACTGGGAGAAACCCACTCGCCTAACAAGCGTAACCTGTGTTCAAATCCGGGCAGGTCAGGTCGAAACCTTGGACAAGTTTTCTTACTCCACACATGCCTAATAATAATCTCTAAAAAAAAATAATAAATTGGTCATTTCAATCCATGACTGTTTGTGGGACACTGCTACAACAACAACAACAACAAATTACATTTATAGAGCGCCTTTCACATCGGGAGGACGTCCCAAGGCGTTGCACAGGAGGCATGTGACCCGAGCTGAGGGGGGAGTGTTTGGGAAGGGGTGAAACACGAACGGGAGGTAGAAAAGTTCGGGGTGGAACAAAAGGCACGGTCGAAGAGGAAAGTCTTCAAACCGGCCTTGAAAGAGGAAAGGGAAGAAACGAAACAGAGGGATTGAGGGATGGCATTCCACAGGGTGGGAGCAGAGAAACTGAAGGCCCGGCCTCCGATGGTGGGGCGGTTCGGGCGGGGGGCTTGGAGCAGGCCAAGTCCTGTTGAACGGAAGGTCCGGGTGGGCTTGTAGGGGGAAAGTAGATCGGTTAAATAGGGCGGGGCAAGGTCGTGTAAGGCCTTGTAGGTGAGGACGAGGATCTTGAACTCGATCCTCTGGAGGATGGGGAGCCAGTGGAGACGGGCGAGGGTGGGGGTTATGTGGTCGCGGAGTGTGTGTGGAATCGGCTGCCGTGTTAAGCCCACAAATATATAGTCAATTCTGTGAGGCGCTTTTGGGACGTCTAAAAGGCGTGAAAAGCACGATATCAAATGTAAGGATTATTATTAAACACAACAACAAATTACACTTGTATGAGTCATGGACTATGGAAACTCTCTCCTCATCGGCCTCCACAGCTCCTCCATTCACAGGCTGCAGGTCATCCAAAACTCTGCAGCCCATGTAGTATCCCGCACCCGCCTCCGCGACCATATAACCCCCACCCTCGCACGTCTCCACTGCCTCCCCATCCTCCAGAAGATCGAGTTCAAGATCCTCGTCCTCACTTTCAAGGCCTTACACGGCCTTGCCCCGCCCTATTTAACCGATCTACTCTCCCCCTATAAGCCCACCCGGACCCTCCGTTCAGCAGGTCTTGGCCTGCTCCAAGCCCCCCGCCCAAACCGCCCCACCATCGGAGGCCGGGCCTTCAGTTTCTCCGCTCCCACCCTGTGGAATTCCATCCCTCAATCCCTCCGCCTTGTTTCTTCCCGTACCTCTTTCAAGGCCGGTTTGAAGACTTTCCTCTTCGACCGTGCCTTTTGTTCCCCCCTGAATTTTTCGACCTCCCCTACGTGTTTCACCCCTTCCCGTACACTCCCCTCCCAGCTCGGGTCACACGCCTCCTGTGCAGCGCCTTGGGACGTCCTCCCGACGTGAAAGGCGCTTTATAAGTCTAAGTTGTTGTTGTTGTTTGTGTTAGAAAGACGTCATTGAGTCCACCGCGCTAACCGCCCAACCATCGGCGGCTGGGCTTTCAGCCTCTCTGCTCCCACACTGTGAAACTCCATCCCGCAGCCCCTCTGTCTTGTTTCTTCCCTTTCTTCCTTCAAGGCCGGTCTCAAGACCTTCCTCTTCGATCGCGCCTTCGGCTGCCCCACTAGCTCGGGTCCCGACCAGACTGTTCAGTGCTTTGAGACGTCCTCCCGACGTGAAAGGCGCTATATGAGTGCAATTTTGTTGTTGTTGTTATTGGGAATAGGCAGAAAGGACTTCAGTGCAACATTTCATCGACTATCAGTTTAGATTGTGGTTCAAAGTCTTACCGTGGAGCTTGAACCCACATTTCTAACCCAGAAGGAAGAGCTAAACTGAACCAAGTTGATGTTTGTTGAGCCATATTTGCGAACATTCATCCAGTGTATACTTGACAGAACTCTTTCTAAGTGTCACGGAGTACTAGTAGTAGTAGTAGGATGGGGAGCCAATGGAGACGGGTGAGGGTGGGGGTTATGTGGTCGTGGAGGTGGGTGCGGGATAGTACACGGGCTGCAGAGTTTTGGATGGCCTGCAGCCTGTGAATGGAGGAACTGGGGAGGCCGACGAGGAGAGAGTTTCCATAGTCCAGCCGTGAGGTGATGTATGCGTGCACGAATGTTTCGGCAGCGCGGGGGGTGAGATAGTTGCGGAGCCTGGCAATATTGCGCAGGTGGAAATTGGCTTTGTGAGGTGGAGAGTGCAGCCTTGGATGTTGAGGCTGGCAGCGCCCGATGTGCGGAGGCGCTGGCTTGAGCGAATCAGGAGGGCCTCGGTCTTGCTCACGTTCAATTGCAAAAAGTTGTCCCTCGTCCAGGACTCGATGTCGGACAGACATGCTGTCAGAACATCGATGGTCTGGGGGTTGAGGGATGAGGCAGAAAGGTACAGCTGGGTGTCGTCCGCATACATATGGAAATTTACCCCATGTTTGCGGATGACGTCGCCCAGAGGGAGCGTGTAAAGGGTGAAAAGGAAGGGGCCTGAGGGACGCCGTGAGAAACTGTGCGGGGGTTTGAAGAAAAACCGTTGGAAGAAACAAAATGTAAGCGGTGGGTCAGGTAGGAATGGAACCAGTCAAGGACTGTGCCTTGAAGGTTGAGGTGGGAGGAAAGACGTTGAAGGAGGATGGTGTGATCGACTGTGTCGAACGCAGCAGACAGGTCAAGGAGGACGAGGAGGCAGAGGGAGCCCTGGTCACAGGCGGTTAGGATGTCATTTGTAACCTTAACCAGGGCAGTTTCTGTGCTGTGGATTGGGCGGAAACCTGATTGGAGGGGTTCAAAAAGTGAATGAGTTGAAAGGAAAGAGCGGAGCTGGGAGGCAACCGCTCTTTCAAGGACCTTGGATAAAAACGGGAGGTTGGAGATGGGTCGATAACTTGATGGTTGTGACGCATCAAGGGAGGGTTTCTTCAGGATAGGGGTGATGGTGGCTGTTTTAAGGGAGGTAGGGACGGTGCCTGAAGAGAGGGAAAGTTTAATGGTGTCAGAAATGAGCGGGGCTAACAAATGGAGCCGGGTGCGGAGGTGGGGATGGGGTCCAATGAGCACGTGGTGGGTTTCATGGAGGTAATTATTTTTGTGATTGAAAGCGGGGTGGTGGGGTTGAAAGTGTGAAATGGGGGGTGCGTAGGGGTTGAGGTAACTGATGAGGGCGCGGAGGTGGAGGAGTGGTGGGGGGAGGAAACCGCAGAGCGGATTTTCTCAATTTTGGACTCGAGGAAATCCAGCATCTCCTCACAACGATCGTTTGCGATCGTTTGCAAGCGATAAGACCTGGGTACGATTCCCAGCCTTGGGCAAGTTTCCTTACTCCACACACCTCTGTTTACCTAACAGTAAGTAGGAACCCAGTTGTTAGTTGATTGGCAGATTGCTTTTCCAGGGGGTAAAAATTCCTGAAAAAATAAAATAATTAATGATAAGTTGGGCACTGAAACCACCACTGTTTGTGGGGACACTGCTGCGCGCAATTGGTTGCTGAGTTTTGCCCACAAATATACAGTCAATTCAGTCAATTCACTTTACAGTGGATTCTATGAAGCGCTTTGAGACGTCTTGAAGACGTGATCTGAATTAAATGCAAGGATTATTATTATTATTTGACCCTTGCGGTTCTGGTAAACAGAGACTGCATCCAAAGCAAGTAGCTGTAGAAAATTGGGAATTAACCAACTGATTGTTTGACGGTTGAAACATGAGCATTTTACCTTTAGTTTTAGATTGCAATGCTTTACAGTTACCAGACTCTGCTAGTATCAATTCAGTGGGCTCTATATGAACAAATACAAGCTGTTGTGGTTGACATTTTTTTTTTCCATCGGCCTCAAGAGTGCTGGAAGCCAGCATAGCGGAGAACAAGGCCAGTTTGAAGAGAACCCAAGGAGAGGTGTGGAGTGACTCACTGAACCCACACGACCGGAAACGACAAGATAACTGTCCCGTGGGCCTCAAAAATGTAGGAAACACCTGCTGGTTCAGCGCAGTCATTCAGGTAAGTGTTTTCCTGCTGTCGGAAACTCTGCAACTCCATCGCGCAGTCTTCCTCCGCCTCACCCCCTCCTCTTCGACGATCCTATCGGTTATCCCAAATCCCCTCGTTTGCCTCCACCCTCCTCATCCCCGACCCCAGCTCGGGTCTGAAACCCTGACTCCAGTGCCATGGAACGTCCTCCTGATGTGAAAGGCGCTATACAAGTGTCATTTTGTTGTTGTTGTTGTTTTCATTTCTTTGACTCTCTGTTTTAAATGCTCACTGTTTCCCCCTTAAGCTGCGTTATTGGATGAGAAGCTTAATGGCCAGGGTCCTTGTCTCTTTGATACAGACCTGCTTGGAGTCCTGTGGCTCAGTGGTCATACTTGCACTTGATGTAGCGCTGTTCACAACTTTTAGACGTCTCAAAGCGCTTCACAGAATATATTGTAAAGTGAATTGACTGTAAATTTGTGGGTGAAACGTGGCAGTCAATTGCGCACAGCAGCGTCCCACAAACAATCGTGGATTGAAATGACCAATTTATTATTAGTTTTGTTGGGAGTGGTTGTTATCGGGTGTGTGAGGTCAGGAAACCCAAAGTTTCGCCCTGCCGGAAATCAAACCCAGTTCTCTCGCTTGTAAGGCAAGTGCTCTAACCGTTAAGGTACAGGTCTATATGTCGTGATCTAGTTAAACGGCGGAAGGTTTGAAGGGCTGAATAGCCTACCTCTGTTTCTCCGTTGTTCCTATGGCCCTTCCATCCCAAACCCTCCATTTCCACCCAGCTTCTCCTGGCTGTGGTGTTAACTTATAACAGCTGGCTGAAGGGTGAGCAGTACTGATCCTGATGCAGGCAGATCAAGTGGCAGCTGAAGGCTGGGTGACGGTTGTTTATGCAAAGCCAGCGTGTGGCTGTTCGTCACTCGATATTCTTCTCCGTCTTGACTCATGAGATTCCCGTCCATATTCGAAAATACAAGAACAACACATTGCATTTGAATAGGGACTTTCACGTCAGGAGGACGTCTTGTGACCTATTCCCAGAATTGAAGAGAACAGATTTCAGATGATGACCTGCTAAATTGGGACTTTTTTTCAAGCCACTGGAAAAGTGACTATTGCAAGAGGAAGTGGAAGAATGCTGCGGGGAGAATCAGAAATACAGGAGTCCTGCAGCTCAGTGGTTAGAGACCTGGGTTTTGATTCCCAGCCAGGACGAAACCTTAGGCAAGTTTCCTTACTCCACATGCCTAATAATAATCCCTCAAAAAAAATCGGTCATTTCAGTCAACGACTGTTTGTGGGGACACTGCTGTGCGCAATTGGCTGCTGCATTTCACCCATAAATATACAGTCAATTCACTTTACAATGCATCCTGTGAAGCGCTTTGAGTCATCTAGAATACGCGAAAAGCGCTATATCAAATGCAAGGATTATTGTTAAGTGTGCCGGAGGTGTTTACATGTTTAAAATTCCAAATGGACTCTACAGGTTAAATAATGAAAAGTTGTTTCCTTTAGTTGCTGGTGTTTGGTGACGTGAGAGTACAGTTTCAGGAACGTTCACAAAAGAAATTGTGGCTCAGTGGTTAGTTAGAGCATTCGCCTTGCAAGCGAGAGGACCTGGGTTTGATTCCCGAGCAGGGTGAAACATTGGCCAAGTTTCCTTACTTCACACACACACACACACACGCCTCTATTTACCCAGCAGTGAGTAGGAGCCTGGCTGAGAGTCCTCCTGTGCTGACAATTTCTGTCTGTGCAAACTGCCCTGTGGCTGATCTGCATTCATATCCAGTTTGCTATTAGCTATTGACAGTCGTGGGGCAGCCACACTTTGCAGCCAGTTATCGTGTCGGTGTAAACAAATAATGGTGGCTCCGCCAAATCTGTAACTGGATCTGCTGTGGAACAAGGTCCACACAGGAATGACAGCTCTTCTGGCCTTTGACTGACCGATGATGTGTGCATCTATTTAGAGCTCTCATCAACCAAAGGTTAATAAACACATGCAGGAATGTCCGCCATTTGGAGCTCAATGTCACAAACAACAACAAAATTACACTTGTATCGCGCCTTTCACGTCAGTAGGACATCCCAAGGCTGGACAGTCACTGCTTTAGACCCGAGCTGAGTGAGGGTGGGGGGCGGGCAGTGGCGTATTAGGAATTGTTGACGGGTCCATCAAAGAGGAGCGTGTTGGGGTGAGACTTGAAGGAGGCCAAGATGGGGGGGACCACTAAACACTTCGCTTCGGAAACCCCTCCCTTGCCTCCTTCAAGGCACATCTCAAAACCCTTCTCTCCGACTGCGCCTTCGGCCTTTCTCCCCATCCTACACGATTGATCCCAATCTATTGCTCGGTTTCCATTCCATGAGTGTCCAGCTTGGGATGTCCAATTATGGTGAGCAGAAGGTGGGCTGTCCTCCTGACATGAAAGGCTGTATACAAATGTAATTAGTGGTTATAACAGTGGTTGGAGTGTTCAACAAGCAAGCGAGAGACCTGGGTTTCATTCCTGGGCAAGTTTCCTTACTCCACATGCCTCTGTTTACCTAGCAGTCACTAGGATTGATTGATGGATCACGTTCTGGGGATAATAGTTCCTTTTTAAAAAAATGATAAACTGGCTGCGTTTCGCCCACAATATTTACAATCAATTCACTTTACAGCCGATTCTGTGAAGCGCTTTGAGACGTCTAGAAGAAGTGATGAGGCGTTGTAGCAAACACAGGAAATGTCTAAATGCCCTGGGTCAGAAGGTTGTGGATGTCAAGTTAGTGTTGACTCCAGAGGTCACGGCTCAGAGACTGGGGCCTACATTGTGGTCGGACGGTAGATGTATGTTAAACTCAACATCCTGTTTACTTTTTCGAGCAAACACAGATGTGATGGACATGACTCAATCAGAAACCAGAGGAGAGTATCTCCAGCCTTCCTGCCCCACCATCCTCCCAATAAGTTCATCATTCGCTTCATGGCTGTTTGGGAGACATGGCTGGAGCTCGCTAACCGACAAATGGCCATTGTGCCTGACAGCAATTACCCGCCAAAACACTTTTAAATGCTAATAATAATCCCCGCATTTGATATGCAGCGCCTTATCGCATCATTGAAACATCTGAAAGCGCTTTGCAGAATATGCTGTGGAGTGAATTGACTATATATTTTGAGGGAGAAATAATTTGGGGCAGCTATTATTATTAATAATAATGAACGCTAAGGCACCGCAGAACACTTAATTAATTTCCGTTATTTATTATAACCGCGATCTCTCTTCGAAACATGCCTCCTGAAGCTCTCGTCACGAGTAGGGTCTTAATTCTCTGCATCTTCCCCTCCGTCTCTCTTTAGTCTCTCTTCAACTTACTTGAGTTCCGAAGACTTGTGCTCAACTATGTCCCGTCCACAGATGCTCACGATGTTCCTCGGACTCAGAAGGTTTGTGCACTTGACGTGTGGATGGAATTGGGAATGTTTGTCACATCCAAAGAGGAGGACGATTGAAATCTGTTAACCTATTTATGTCGTAAAGCATTACTCCCTCAACCACCGCGTACCCCAGTTGCTACATCATCTTCAAACAGGAGTTTGTGTGGTTCGTTTGTTTGCAGGCCTCTTGATGGTGTGATTCAACAACCACAGCAACTTGCCTGATATAATGCCTTTCACTTGGGGTAGTGTCCCAGAGCGCTTGACAGTGGTGGAGTCTGAACCCGAGCCAGGGGGCGAGGGAGTGGGGGGAGGGAGCACGATGGAAAAAGAAGGTCTTTAGGCTGGGATTTGAAGGTAAGGAAGGAGGGGGCAAGGCGAGGGGATTGAGGGAGGGAGTTTCAGAGCCTGGGTCTAAATCCCAGACTGTCCGTCCAGCGCCTTAAGGCGTACTCCCGATGTGAAAGGCGCTGTGTAAATATAAACTGTGGTCTTTGTTTGGTCACTCATTAAGGAAGGCTGCCACAACTGCTCCAGCAAGATCTATTTCTGGACAGGAGTTCTCACACTTTGACAAGAATTCCGACCGAGTTTCTTATTAATAATAATAATCCTTACATTTGATACAGCTCCTTTCATGTTCTTCAAGATGTCTCAAAGCGCATCACGGAATATACTGTACAGTGGATTGACTAGATTTTCTGGGGCAAACAATGTCCCACAGTGTCCTCACAAGCGAGAGGACCCCGGGTTCGATACCCTGTCCAAGGCAAAACATTGCGCAAGTTTTGTTACTCCACACACGCCTCTCTTCACCCAGCAGCAAGTAGGAACCGGGATATTAGTCAATTAGCAGATCGTTTTTACGGAGGTAATAATGCCTTAAAAAAAATAATTGGTCACTGAATCCACAACTGTTTGTGGGACACGGCAATGCGTAATTGACTGCCGTGTTTCGCCCACACAATACACTGTCAATTTACTTTACAGTATATCCTGTGAAGCACTTTGAGACGTCTCAAAGACGTGATGAGGCAAATGAAAAGATACTTATCACTTAATTTTTCATCGTGTTCTAATGCTGTGTCTAAATGCTTTCATGCCAAAACGAGCAAAGACGAAGTTTGTTGTCAGTAACCCTGTTAAAGATGGACTAGTAACTTCATCCATTCCCCCCCACTTTGAGAGGAAAGACCAACCATTAACATTTAGTGGGCATTTATTTGGTGCGGTGGCTTGAAGAACCAGCCTTTTACTACTATATGTTTTATTCGTTCAAACCTCTTTTAATCTCTAGGAGCATCGGAACCTCCCCTTCATGCGGGAGTTGCGGCAACTCTTTGCACTAATGGTGAGCTCGAAGAGGAAGTACGTTGAGCCTTCGAAAGCTGTGGAGATACTGAAAGATGCTTTTAAATCCAATGAATCACAGCAGGTAAGAGCAAAACAATTACAACAACAAAATGACACTTGTATGGTGTCTTTTACGTCAGGAGGACATCCCAAGGTGCTGGACAGTCAGTGTTTCGGACCGGAGCTTTGGGAGGGAGCGGGTACTGTTGTGAGGAGAGGAGGGATTTAAACACTAGAGTGAGGATCTTGGAAGTCGATCTGCTCTGTAAACAGGGTCTTAACATCCTTTGCCGGGCACACTCTGTCATTAGGTGAGCCAGGTGTATCCTCCAGGGAGAGAATAAATGTTGCTTCCAGACAAACCAAAAATTCTGCGCACGGTCTTGCGTTCAACACCTGGCTCAGAGGTACGGCTGACAACCTTATGGCTGGACTTGATTTCATTCACGCTGTTTTCTTCCCCCTATGTTGCTTGGCAGCAAGACGTGAGTGAGTTTACCCATAAGCTTTTGGACTGGCTGGAGGATGCCTTTCAGGTGAAAACAGAGGAAGAGAGGTGAGTGGTGGCAAGATTGTTCGTGGGACAATGCCGTGAGCAATTGCCTGTCGCATTTCGCCCACAAATTATGCAGTCGAATCACTACAGTGTATCTTGTGAAGCCGCTTGGAGACGTCTCGATGACGTGATAATAAATGCGAGGATTATTATTATTTTTATGTCAGAAGGCCAGAAGACCAAGTAGTGTTAGGCTGTTTTGCCTTAACTTTTGCTGCATTACCTTGACTTTGCCCCTGCAAATACAGCATCGGGTTTTGTTGCGCAAACGCGACAACCATTTTGCACAAGCCAAAGGTCCTGTAGCTCAGTGGTTAGAACGCTCGCCTCACAAGCCAGAGAACTGATTTCGATTTCCAGCCAGGGCAAAACCGTGGCCATGTTTCCTTACTCTACACGCCTGATAATAATCCCTCAAGAGATAAAAAAACAATAATAAATTGGTCATTTCGATCCACGACTGTTTGTGAGGACCCTGCTGTGCACAATGGGCTTCTGTGACTTTCCCCACAAATATACAGTCAATTCACTTTACAGTACATTCTGTGAAGGGCTTTGAGACGTCTAGAGGTAAAAAGCGCTATACCAAATGCAATGATTCTAATTATCCTTTGATAGTTTACTGTATCTATCATGCGGTATCGAGGGGCAGTTGTAGATTATGAGTTAGAACGTGCCGTGACTATTTTATTCCTTTCTCTTCTGCCAGGGACGGTGAGAAGCCAAAGAACCCGATGGTTCAGCTCTTCTACGGACGGTTTCTGGCTGTGGGAATGCACGAAGGTGACGTCTAGATTTTTAAAATTGCGTTCAGAATAACCCTTGCACTTCACGCAGGAGCTTATCACGTCTTCGAGACGTCTTAAAAGGGCTTCGCAAGACACGCTTTGAAGTGGAGTGACCGTGTATTTTGTGTGGGTGGTGGGGGGGGGGGGGAAAGAACCGCGGCAGCCCAGTGGCGTACAGCAGAGTCCCACAAACAACCGTGGTTTGAAATGAGTTTTATTTGGGGATGGGGAGGATTTATTGGCTGTAACATCTGTACGAGCAGGCAGACGGTGAGCTTAGTTTGACAATGTAGGCAATGCAGCAGACCCTCCCACCCCCACAGCGCTGCATCGGAGGGCCAGCTTCCAGGGCTAATAAACCAGGAATAATAATGAGTTTCTCCCCGACGTGTCATAATTGTCCCTTAAAAAGTCCTGTAAAAGGAGGACGGACGACGGATCTAAATGTTGCTTTCTTCTGGTCATTAGGAAAGAAATTTGAAAACTCTGAGATGTTCGGACAGTATCCACTGCAGGTGAACGGGTTTAAGGATCTACACGAGTGTCTGGAGGCTGCCATGGTTGAGGGGGAGATTGAGTCTCTCCATTCTGAGAACTCTGCAAAGTCTGGACAAGAGGTGAGTTTTCGCAACAACAACAACAACTTAAACTTATAAAGCGCCTTTCACGTCGGGAGGACGTCCCAAGGCGCTGCACAGGAGGCATGTGACCCGAGCTGGGAGGGGAGTGTTCGGGAAGGGGTGAGACACGTAGGGGAGGTCGAAAAATTCGGGGTGGAACAAAAGGCACGGTCGAAGAGGAAAGTCTTCAAACCGGCCTTGAAAGAGGAAAGGGAAGAAACAAGGCGGAGGGATTGAGGGATGGTATTCCATAGGGTGGGAACGGAGAAACTGAAAGCCCGGCCTCCGATGGTGGGGCGGTTCGGGCGGGGGGCTTGGAGCAGGCCAAGACCTGCTGAACGGAGGGTCCGGGTGGGCTTGTAGGGGGAGAGTAAATCGGTTAAATAGGGCGGGGGCAAGGCCGTGTAAGGCCTTGAAGGTGAGGACGAGGATCTTGAACTCGATCCTCTGGAGAATGGGGAGCCAGTGGAGACGGGCGAGGGTGGGGGTTATGTGGTCGCGGAGGCGGGTGCGGGATAGTACACGGGCTGCAGAGTTTTGGATGACCTGCAGCCTATGAATGGAGGAACTGGGGAGGCCGACGAGGAGAGAGTTTCCGTAGTCCCGCCTTGAGGTGATGTATGCATGCACGAGTGTTTCGGCAGCGTGGGGGGTAAGATAGTTGCGGAGCCTGGCAATGTTGCGCAGGTGGAAATAAGCGGTGCCGGTCAAGGCACGGATGTGGGGGAGGAAGGAGAGTTTACGGTCGAACGTGATGCCGAGGTTCCTGACTGGCTTTGTGAGGTGGAGAGTACAGCCTTGGATGTTGAGGCTGGCAGCACCTGATGTGCGGAGGCGCTGGCTTGAGCCAATCAGGAGGGCCTCGGTCTCACTCACGTTCAATTGGAGGAAGTTGTCCCTCGTCCGAGACTCAATGTCGGAGAGACATGCTGTCAGAACATCAATGGTCTGGGGGTTGAGGGATGAGGCAGTCGTCCGCATACATCGCAGACATTGCAGACAGTCATATAATAGTTTGGGGAGTACTGGTTAGAGCTCTTGCCTAATAGGTGCGAGGATCTGGGATCAATTCCCAGGCAGGACAGGACAAAACATTAGGCAAAGTTTCCTTACTCAACATAAGGATCCTTACTTGGAGAGAGGGACCGATTGGAGTAGCTCTTCTAAAGAACTGGCACAGGCATGATGGGCAGAATGGCCTCCTGTGCTGTAAAATTGTATGATTCTATGAACTGCAGGATAAATTTGTAGCTCAGTGGCTAGAGCAATCGCCTTGCAAGTGAGAGACCTGGGTTTGATTCCCGCGTAGGGCAAAATATTGAGTAAGTTTCCTTCCTCGCACGCTTCTGTTTACCTAGCAGTAAGCAGGAACCCATTTATTAGTCAGTTGCTTTTCCAAGGGTAATGAAACCTGAATAATAATAATTTGGTCACTGCTGTAGCAATTGGCTGCCGTATTTCGCCTACAAATTATACAGTCAATTCACCTAACAGTATATTCTGTGAACTGCTTTGAGATGTCTCGACAATGTGACAAGGTGTACTGGGAAAAACCACAGAGGATACAGAACAGTTGTGTTCACTTTCAAAGCTCTGACAGACTTATTATGCATTATTATTTTTATTATAAAAGAGGCCAGACAAAAGTAGGAATTGATAATAAATAATAATCTTTGCATTTGATGTAGTGCTTTTCACATCTTCTAGATGTCTCACAAGAGCTTCACAGAATATACTGTAAAGTGAATTGACAGTACCTATATTTGTTGTTGTTGTATATTTGTAGGCGAAACGCGGCAGCCAATTGGGCATAGACACCCACAAACAGTCATGGATGGCTGCATGGAAAATACAACAACAAACAACAAAATTACATTTATAGAGGGTCTTTCACGTTGGGAGGACGTCCCAAGGCGCTGAACAGTTAGTCAGGATCCGAGCAAGGTGGTTGGGGTGGGGAGAGGGAGAGAGCAGGGAGGGCAAAATAATGTGCTCAGCCCAGGATTCAGATTGACTTTCGTTATACAGGGGATATCTCAAATCATTTAAATGAACACTGCAAAGTATTGGTTCAGTCCACTTTACAGTACATTCTGTGAAACAAGCGTCTCGAAGACATGATAAGGCGCTCTATCAAATGTGAGAATTATTATTTCACATTTTCTAGATGTCTCAAAGCACTTTACAGAAGATACTATAAAGTAAATTGACTGTATATTTGTGGGCGAAACATGGCAACCAATTGCGCACAGCAGCGTCCCCACAAATAGTCGTGGGTTGAAGTGACCCAATTTATGATTGTTTTTGTTTGAGAGATTATTATCAGGCATGTGTGTGTGGAGTAAGGAAACTTGCCCAGGGTTTCGCCCTGGCTGGGAATCCAACCCAGGTCTCTCACTTGCAGGAGGGAAATGCTCTAACCACTGAGCTACAGGACTCCACCCGAATACAAACAAGATGATAGTATTAGTATTAATAATAATAACCCTTTGTGTCAAAAGGCATTTGACAAAGTGCCGCATGAGAGGCTTATTAGGAAAATAGAGGCCCATGGCGTTAAAGGGATAGTGGTAGCGTGGATCCACAACTGGCTGCGAGACAGAAAGCAGAGAGTTGTGGTGAGCGGCTGCTTTTCAGACTGGAGGGAAAAGCAGTGGTGCCCCCAGGAATCGGTATTGGGACCACTGCTCTTTTTTAATATACATTAGTGATTTGGGTTTAGGGAGTACGGTTTCCAAATTTGCAGATGATACAAAGTTAGGGAGAATAGTAAATAGTGAGGAGGATAGTAGCCATCTGCAAGAAGATATAGATAAAATGGTAAAGTGGGCAGACACATGGCAGATGAAGTTTAATGCAGAGAAGTGTGATGTAATACACTTTGGAAGAAGAAATGAGGGGAGGCAATATAGGCTAGATAGTACAATTTTAAAGGGTGTGAAGGAACAGAGAGACCTGGGGATTTGTGTTAGTGACTCTTTGAAAGTGGCAGGACAGGTAGACAATGCCGCTAAGAAGCATAAGGGATACTAGGCTTTATAAATAGGGGTATAGAATACAAAAGTGCTGATTAACCTCTATAAAACTTTGGTTAGGCCTCAGCTGGAATACTGTGTACAATTCTGGTCACCACACTTTAGGAAGGATATTAAGGCATTGGAAAGGGTGCAGAGGAGATTTACTAGGATGGTACCAGGAATGAGCGACTTCAGCTACGAGGAAAGGCTAAATAGGCTAGGCTTATTCTCTCTAGAACACAGAAGATTGAGAGGAGACCTAATAGAGGTTTATAAGATTATGAGAGGTTTCGACACTGGTGGGCAAATCAGTGACTCGTGGTCACAGATTTAAAATAGTTTCAAAGCGAAGCAGAGGGGAGCTGAGAAGAAATGTTTTCACTCAGCGGGTTGTTCGAATCTGGAATGCATTGCCTGAAAAGGTGGTGGAGGCAGATTCCATAACAGCTTTTAAAAGGGAACTAGATCTTTATTTAGAGAGAACAGGTCTGCCAGGTTATGGGGAGAGCGCGGGGCAGTGGGATTGAGTTGCTCTGTTCAAAGAGCCGGCACAGACTAGATGGGCCGAATGGCCTCATTTTGTGCCGTATAATTCTATGATTCTATTCTATGTTCCCGCAGCACTGGTTCACTGCACTCCCACCCGTTCTAACCTTCGAACTTTCCCGATTTGAATTCAATCAAGCTTTGGGAAGACCTGAGAAGATCCACCACAAGCTGGAATTTCCCTCAGTCTTGTACATGGACAGGTAGGGAGACAGGCTCACACGGTACACTAATGTTAGACAGGACTTCAGGAACCAGCCCCACAAGAGACATTGTCTGATAACATTGACCTGCTAACCCCATATCAACCTCCTCCACTGAGCGGGTTCTTCCCTCCCTCCCTCCCTCCCTCCCTCCCTCCCTCCCTCCCTCCCTCCCTCCCTCCCTCCCTCCCTCCCTCCCTCCCTCCCTCCCTCCCTCCCTCCCTCCCTCCCTCCCTCCCTCCCTCCCTCCCTCCCTCCCTCCCTCCCTCCCTCCCTCCCTCCCTCCCTCCCTCCCTCCCTCCCTCCGCACCTTCAAATCCTGCCTAAAGACCTTCCTTTCTTATCATGCTTACTGTCACCTTCTTCCACCCACCCACTCCCTCTGGCTCGGGGTCAAGCACTTCGGGACACTACCCCACGTGAAGGGCGCTGTGTAAATACCTCTACCAGATCCTCGTCCTCACTTTCAAGGCCATTCACAGCCTTGCCCCCTCCTATCTCTCTGACCTACTGTCTCCCTATCAGCCTGCCCGCACCCTCCATTCAGCAGACTCAGGCTTGATCCGTGTCCACCGCCCAACCATCGGCGGCCGGGCTTTCAGTCTCTCTGCTCCCACACTGGAACTCCATCCAGTAGCCCCTCCGCCTCGCTTCCTCCCTTTCATCCTTCAAGGCTGGTCTCGACCTTCCTCTTCGACCGCTCCCTCGGCTCCTCTACTAGCTCTTCCCCCTACCCCTCCCACCCACTCGGGGCCTGACCTGACTGTTCAGCGCTTTGGGATGTCCCGACATGAAAGGCAGTTTATACGTGCAATTTTGTTGTTGCTGTTGTTGCTCTCAACCTTCTCTGGAAATCCCTTCCTCAATCCCTTCGCCTCGCTCCCTCTCTTCCTGCTTTCAGTTCTAGGCTAAAGACCTTTCTGATCAACCGTGCCTTCGGTCACCTTTCTCCCCCTCCCCCTGGCTCGGACCCGGGATCCGTTGTTGTGAAGCGCTAAGAGACACCGCCTGGCGTGGACGGTGCTATATGAATCCAAGTTATTGTTGTTGTTCCACTGAAACCAGGTTCCAGTTCTTCCAATTTTTCCTGGGGAATGAGACTGAATGATTTAGTTAGTTTTTCAATCAAAGAAACCATGTGGCCTCCTTCTGTGGTAGAGTATTCCAATTCATGCTGTGGCTTTGTTGCTGACACAGGTACATGGACAGAAACCGAGAGATCACACGCATCAAACGGGAGGAGATCCGACGACTGAAAGAGCACCTCACAGTACTGCAACAGAGGTTAGAAAGGTATGGATGGGAACCATACCCTCAGGGAGGAAATACTCGCCCGAGGTTAACTGGCTCGTCTTAATTAAAGCTGCACTATAATATGATAATAATCATTAAATTTGATGTAGCATCTTATAATGTCATCAATTTGTCTTAAGCGCTTCACAGAATATACTGGCTGTATGTTATGTGGGCGAAACTCTGCAGCCAATTGCGCACAGCAGTGTCCCACAAACAAAGTAATCGTGGAATGAGTGACCAACTTACTATTATTCTTTTTGAAGGAAAAGCGACCCTCCAATCGACTGACTTAATGCTTTCTCACTTAATGCTAGGTTTACTAGAGGCGTGCAGAGTAAGGAAATTTGCCTTGTCATCATTTCGCCCTGGCTAGGAATCGAGCCCAAATCCTCTCGCTGAAGGAGTCCACTAATCTCATTTCCTTGCGTTTTGTCCACGCCTCTTGATGAATACCTTACCCAAGCCCCAAGCATCTATCTGGAGGCACCCTTTGGTATATTGCAGAGTTATACATCACATGTTTGACCTGTTGTTATACCAGAAACGTCAGGGAACTTAAATCACTCCACACCCCTCTGTTTACCTAGCGGTACCCAGTTGTTTGACAGGGGTAATAATTCCTCCCCCCAAAAATTGTGGTCACTGATTCCACGACTGTCTGTGGGGACACACAATGCTGTGCGCAATTATTGGCTGCCGAGTTTCGCCTACAAAATATACAGTGAATTCACTTGATGGTATATTCTGTGAAGCGCTTTGAGACGCCTCAAAGATTTGATCAGGCGCTACGCTAAATGCAAGGATTTTTGTTAATATTATGTTTATTAAACATCTGGTGTGAAATTCAGAGGCAAGCAATTTATATTCCGTCTTAATTTGGAAGTCATTTTTACCCGGATTCCAGATTAAGACGGCACACCCTTATCTTAAATTTGAATTAATGGCCGGTGAAGCATAAGGGATCACGAGGGGAATTCAATCTCTTTTGGTTCATCCAAAGGAAAGCCCCTTTTCCACTTTTGCGGTACATTTTGCCCGCAAATTACACAGTCACTACATGTTACGTGAAGACCTTGGGCATATCTCGGAAGGCGGGTTATAAGGCGCTATATCAAATGTGAGGATTATTGCATCCAGAAGACGTGTTGCCCACAAAAAAATCACCGTGTACAGTATCCTGCGAAGCGCTTTGAGACGTCTAGAAGATGTGATAAGGGACTACATCAAATGCAAGGATTATTATTATTATGAGTGCAGCTTTTGGATCTCTTCCAGGTATTTAAGCTACGGCTCTGGCCCCAAAAGGTTCCCATTGGCAGATGTCCTGCAGTATGCCCTGGAGTTCGCCTCCAGCAAGCCTGTGTGTACCTCACCGGTAGAAGACGTGGAACCCGCTCCCATCAGCAGCGGGCTGACCCCTCAAACCCCGCAGACCACAGCCAGACAGGAGAGGTGGGTGCCAGCCGCGGCCACTGAGCGATTAAACTTACAATCCATGATTCTTTCCACTCATAGCTGCAGCGGCTGCTCGAACGCAGTGCTGACGGTTGGAGTGAGCGTTGTATTGTCAACCCATGGCTGTTTGTGGGGACGCTGCTGTGGGCAGAAATGGCTGCCGCGTTTGGCCCACAAAACACACAGTCAATTCACTTTGCAGTATATTCTGTGAAGACGTCTGGAAAATGTTAAAAGCCCTGCATCAAATGCAAGGATTATTATTATTATTATTATTATTATTCCATACGTCTCAGTGCAATGTAAAGGCTGACTTTCTCTTTTGTTTATTTATTCCAGCTCCTGCAGCTCGACAGAACAGCCGGGTTCTCTGGCGCCCACGGACGCTCCCAGCGTCTCCCCAGTCCAGCGGACAGTGGTCCACAAACCATTCACGCAGTCGCGAATCCTCCCCGAGATCCCGATGCACCCGGCGCCCCGACACATCACGGAGGAGGAGCTGAGGGTGCTGGAGGGCTGCCTGCATCGCTGGAGGACAGAGGTGGAGAACGACACACGGGGTACGTACACTGTGCGCTGCCTGTGTTGACTTGATTCTCTCCTCGCAGCGCCCGCTGTCATCGAATCCACCCACAGCCTATTGGTAAGAGCACTCACCTCGCAAGCGAGAGGACAAGGGTTTGATTCCCTTGGTCAAGTTTCCTTACTTGCGACACACACACACACACACACACACATACAGACATGCACACACTCACTGCCTCTGTTCACCTATCCATAAAAATAGGAACCGGGTTATTACCCGATTAATAACCCCCTGAAAAGGAAAACTGCAATCGTTTGCCATGTTTTGCCCACAACATATGCAGTTAATTCACTTTTCAATAACAACAACTTTCACTAATATAGCGCCCTCCACTCTGGGTAGCGTCTCAGAGCATTTGACCTATTGTTGTACCAGAAACCCTAGTACAGTAAAAGACCGTTTATCCGGCACCCTCAGGACCTGGCCAATTTTGGTTAAAACACGTCCCAGATATTTGGGCAAAAACACCCAAAAAAAATGCTTTGTGCCGGATAAATTCCGGTTAATCGAATGCGGACCTTTGCGGTGCCTGTTATTTGGATGATCGGGTCACGGATAAATGGGCTTTTATTGTATAACCCGCGTAGCCTGTCAGAGCACTGAGACGCCACCCGGTGACAGAGCCCGACTCTGAGCGGTAGGGAAGGGGAGGGAGTGGGGGAGATGAGGGGAGGTGGCAGTAAGCACGGTTGAAAAGGAAGATTTTCAGGCGGGACTTGAAAAGGAGGAGAGAGGGGCAAGGAGGAGGGATTGAGGGGTAGAGGGAGCGAGTAAGTTTTGTGAAGCGCGTTCAGACATCTTGACAATGTGATAAGGGATTATGGGGGAGAGAGTTCCATATTTCTATTACCCTAACAAACTGCTTCCTAATTTCACCCCTAAATTGATTGGTTCTAATTTAAAGAAGATATCAGTCAGTCGATCAGTCAATCAATCAATCAAGCGCCTTTCACGTCGAGTGGATGTCCCAAGGTGCTGTACAGTTAGGTTGGGACAAGAGCAGGTGGGGAGGGGTCAGGGCAGGACGAAGAAGAATAGGAAAAATGGACTCTATATTTGTGGGCGAAATGCGGCAGCCAAATTGCACACAGCAGTGTCCCACAAACAGTCATGGAAGTGACAATGTCCTCATTGTGGATGTGATGTCCTGTAGCTCAGTGGTTAGAGCACCCACCTCATAAGTGAGAGCCTTATGAGTTCGACTCCAGGCCACAGTGAAACATTGGGCAAGTTTCCTTACTCCACAAACCTGATAATAATGCTTCAATTTTTTTTTAAAAAAATTGGTCATTTCAATCCACGACTGTTTGTGGGACGCTGCTGTGCGCAATTGGCTGCTGCATTTTGCCCAGAAAATGTGCAATCAATTTACTTTACAGTATATTCTGTGAAGGCGGTTTGAGACGTCTAAGAAGATGTGACAAGCTTCTCTCTCTCTTGCGTTGCAGATTTGCAGGAGAGTATTGGTAGACTTCACCGCACCATTGACATGATGTACACTGACAAAAGCATGATGCAGGTCAGTGATGAGAGATCCCAGGAGCCTATAGGCAGCGTCTCTCGCACGCGGCTGATCAGATGAACGGAGAGAGTCCTCGTCCAATGGCTCGCTCCCAAACACCGAACGGATTGATTTCAAGATCCTCTCACTCGTTTTCAAATCCCTTTGCACCCTGAGACCTCACAACCCCTCCGACCTGCTTACCACACCCTCACCCCAACCCACCCCACTCCACCACCCGCTGCCCCCACTCAACTGGCTCCGGCCTCCTGCTTGTACCTCGCACCACCTCCGCTTCACCATCGGTGGCCGTGCCTTCCGCACTCCAGAGCTCTGGAACTCTGCCAGGCGAGTGCTCTAACCACTGAGCTACAGGACTCCACTTTTATTGTTTCTACGTTGTATTTTTTTTACCATATTTAAAATATGTATATATTTCTGCACCCTGGGAAGTCTTTTTGAGATGAAATGGGTTGTACGAGTGTAATTTGTTGTGTATATACACAGGTACCCCATCCCAACCACGGCCTTGTCAACTGCGAAAATCACGCATCCACAGTTTGCTAAATGTGACAACCCTTGCTAACCATGGCTTATAACCCTTGCTTATCTGCGGGTATTATCACTAATACTAGTGGCGCTAGGACCCAGTTGCATCAACCAGTTCGCGCTAGCGTCTGGCGCTAGGACCCAGCTGCAATGTCGCAATCAACCAGCGAGATGTCGCTTCTCTTTTAGCATTAAGGTAAATCTCTGTTAATTTCTCTCTCTCTGTCTTGTGTCTGCAAATCCTGGCAGCCAATGCTCCCAAACTTACTCCCCCTATCAGTATGTCACCTACCACACCACCTTCTGCATACCCGCCCCCCCCCCCCCACCCTCCGTGTCACCCACCCCCCCAACCCTCCATATCGCCCCCCCCCACCCTTCGTGTCACCCCCCCACCCTCCGTGTCACCCACATGCCCCCCACCCTCTATGTTACACCCCCCCCCACCCTCTGTGTCGCCCACCAGACCACCTTCTGCACCACCCCCCACCACCCTCCGTGTCACCCACCCCTCCCACCCTCAGTGTTACCCACCACACCACCTTCTGCGCACCCACCACCCTCCGTGTCACCCCCCCACCCCCAACCTCCATGTCACCCACCCTCCTTGCCACCATGATTTCTCTCTCTCTCTGTGTAGAGAGTCAGTCAAGACAGCTTCGCGGATTGCTGCAGATCCTGGCAGCCAATGCGCCCAAACTTACTACCCCTATCCCCATGTTTGTTATAACTGTTATTTTTTTTTGTACTGAGTTCGATGAAATACGAACTTACTCCCCCTATCCCCATGTATCCCATAGGGCCCTGCATTTTCCAACCGCGATTTTAGCGACCGCGGAGGTTTACAGGAACGTATCCCCCGCGGTTGGGGAGGGATACCTGTATATCATAGAACCTTTGTTGTAGTATCTTCTCTTTATGTTCCAGGTTCCTTACCGATTACATGCAGTTTTGGTTCACGAAGGCCAAGCTAATGCCGGGCATTACTGGGCTTATATTTATGATCACCACCACGAGAGATGGATGAAATATAATGACATAGCTGTCACCAAATCCTCCTGGGAAGAACTGGAGAGGGACTCGTTTGGTGGCTACAGGAATGCCAGTGCATACTGTTTAATGTACATAAATGATACAGAACGCTATCTAATAGAAGGTACCGTATGAGCTAACGATTACTCACTCATTCCTTGTTGCATAAGCTGTACAATGTGGCACATGTGGATTAATGGCGGGTGACCCATTGGCCCTAGCTGCAGTACTCGTGTCTCTGGGTCAGAAAGTTGCTGTGGTTAGAGCGCTCTCCTCGCAACCGAGAGGGTTTGATTCCCGGCCAGGGCGAAATGTTGGGAAAGTTTTCTTACTCCACTTCTTACTTACCTAGCAATAACAACCAAATTACAGTAAACAGGAACCCAGTTGTTAGCAGATGACAGATCGCTTTTCAGGCAAACAATTTCAACAACAACTTCGATTTATATAGTACCCTCCAGGCCGGACGGCATCTCAGAGCGCTTCACAATAACGGATCCCGGGACCGAGCCAGGGGCAGAAAGGTGTCTTTAGCTGTGATCTGAAACCAGGAAGAGAGGGGGCGGGGCGAAGGGAGTGAGGAAGGGAGTTCCAGAGTCTCGGGACATAGTGGTAGAAGCGGCGGCAGAGTTTTGAATCAGCTGGATTTTGTGGATTGTGGTGGAGGGAAGACTGGCGTTGCAATAGTCCAGCTGAGAGGTGACAAAGGCGTGGAACCAGGGTTTCAGTGGCTTTCGAGGTGAGGTATTGCCAGAGACAGGCGCTCTGTCGGAGGTGGTAGAAGGCGGTGCTGGTGAGGGACCAGAGTGGGGGAGGGACGACAGTTTTGGATCGAACCTGATGCTAAGGTTGCGCACAGGTTCGGAGAGTTTTAGGGGCAGGCCTGGAAGGTGGAGGAGGTAAGAGCCGTGCGAATGGAGACGTTGACTAGAGCCAAAGTGTATGGCTTCCGTCTTGTCAACATTCAGCTGGAAGAAGTTGGCGCTCATCCAGCTCCTGATGTCTGACAGGCAGGCTGACAGAACATCAGGGGACTGGGGGTCGCAAAAGTTTTGTGTCATCCGCGTACATGTAGAAGTGTACCCCATGTCTGCGGATGACATCCCCAAGAGGGAGAGTGTAGATGAGGAAGAGAAGGGGGCCAAGCATGGATCCCTGGGGTATCCCACAGGTAACTGGGTGAGTGCGGGAGGAAAAAACGTTTATTGAGATGTACTGCTGGCGGTTTGTGAGGTAGGACTCGAACCAGGCGTGTGCTGTCCCACTGAAGTGGATGAAGGAGGACAGGCGGCGGAGGAGGATGGTGTGGATCATCTAATTAATGATATTAGATTGGTCACTTCAATCCGCGACTGTTTGTGGGACTCTAATGTGTGCAATTGGGCTGCCGCGTTTTCGCCCAGAAGATATGAAGTCACTTCACTTTACAGTATATCTTGTGAAGCGTTTTGAGGCATCACCAAAACATGCAAAGGCACTATATCAAATGCAAGGATTATTACTATTATTGTTAAAACCCCATTAACTTATCGTGGATTTGAGCCAGATTCGTTCTGAAGCTTAAGGGAGATGTGGCTGGTGTAACAACAACAACAACAACAACTTAAACTTGTAAAGCGCCTTTCACGTCGGGAGGACGTCCCGAGGCGCTGCACAGGAGGCGTGTGACCCGAGCTGGGAGGGGAATGTTCGGGAAGGGGTGAAACACGTAGGGGAGGTCGAAAAGTTCAGGGGGGAACAAAAGGCACGGTCGAAGAGGAAAGTCTTCAAACCAGCCTTGAAAGAGGAAAGGGAGGAAACAGGACGGAGGGATTGACGGATGGAATTCCACAGGGTGGGAGCGGAGAAACTGAAGGCCCGGCCTCCGATGGTGGGGCGGTTCGGGCGGGGGGCTTGGAGCAGGCCAAGACCTGTTGAACGGAGGGTCCGGGTGGGCTTATAGGGGGAAAGTAAATCGGTTAAATAGGGCGGGGCAAGGCCGTGTAAGGCCTTGAAGGTGGGGACGAGGATCTTGAACTCGATCCTCTGGAGGATGGGGAGCCAGTGGAGACGGGCGAGGGTGGGGGTTATGTGGTCGCGGAGGCGGGTGCGGGATAGTACATGGGCTGCAGAGTTTTGAATGACCTGCAGCCTGTGAATAGAGGAACTGGGGAGGCCGACGAGGAGAGAGTTTCCGTAGTCCAGCCGTGAGGTGATGTATGCGTGCACGAGTGTTTCGGCAGCATGGGGGGTGAGAGAGTTGCGGAGCCTGGCAATGTTGCGTAGGTGGAAATAGGCGGTGCCGGTCAAGGCACAGATGTGGGGGAGGAAGGAGAATTTACGGTCGAACGTGATGCCGAGGTTCCTGACTGGCTTTGTGAGGTGGAGAGTACAGCCTTGGATGTTGAGGCTGGCAGCGCCCGATGTGCGGAGGCGCTGGCTTGAGCCAATCAGGAGGGCCTCGGTCTTGCTCACGTTCAATTCGAGGAAGTTGTCCCTCGTCCAGGACTCAATGTCGGACAGACATGCTGTCAGAACATCGATTGTCTGGGGGTTGAGGGATGAGTCGGAGAGGTACAATTGGGTGTCGTCCGCATACATGTGGAAATTTACCCCATTTTTGCGGGTGGCATTGCCCAGAGGGAGCGTGTAAATGGTGAAATGGTGTAGCAGGGTGACTGCCATTAGTAGGAGACGGTTCGGGAAGTGATGAGGGGATGCAAGGGCACCGAGAGTGGCGGAGGTGAGTGACCAAGGAGGGGAGGTCTCATTGCGGGAGGAAGCCCACAATGGGCCTATTTTCAGATGGGAGTTGGAATGGGTTTGGGGGTGGGAGGGCTTGTTTTCCCGCTAGTATATGAAGGCGGGTTGGGTGGTGGTGGGGAAAGGGATTGAGGAGTTGAGCAAGGTGAAGTAATGGTACAAGATAGCTTCGTCAGTGATGGTCAATAAAAGTGTCTGTATTGGCTGTTTTCTTACAAATCTATTACAGTCCTTTCATATGTAATACAGTTTAGCTTTCATGTTCTTTTCCTAGTCACTGAGGAACCTATAAATGTGCGCTGTACAGTAGAGGGCTCTAATCACATCTTACTCATTAATTATTGTAAGGATACTGATCTTGGGAAGTTCCAATTAAGAAAATCTTTGGCCCGATTTGGTCTCGTTCATTCCAGAATCCTCTCTCCAGTCAGGGGGAGATGAGGAGACATTTTATCACCCAGCGAGTTGTTGGGGTCTGGAATGCATTGCCGGGGAGGCTGGTGGAAGCCGATTAAATAACAACATCCAAGGGAGAAGTGGATAGATATTTGGGGAGGACAGGTTTGCAGGGCTATGGGGTGAGAGCGGGGGAGTGGGATTGATTTGGAAAAGCTCTTTTCAAAGAGCTGCCACAGACGCGATGAGCTGAATGGCCTCCTTTGCTATATAATTTAATGCTTCTATGATACCATCTTCGCTGGCAGTGTAGAGCAGTTTCACATACGAGTCCTAGTTTCCTAGTCTCTACCACCCTCCCTGAAAACCCTCTTAGGCTGATATAATTCCCATCTATTTGAAGAAATATTTCCTAAACTTGTCCTTTGCACACCTGAACCTGTGACCCTCTGTGCTGCCGTTTTGAAATTATTGTTCTGGGTTTACTCTAATAATAATAATCCTTGCATTTGATATAGCGCTTTTCATATCTTTTAAACATCTCAAAGCGCTTCACACAATATGCTGTAAAGTGAATTGACTATATTTGTGGGTGAAATGCAGCAGCTAATTGTGCACAGCAGCGACCCACAAACAGTCGTGGATTGAAATTGTTTCCGCCCACAAATATACAGTCAATTTTCCTACTCTTCTTCATCCTACCCCGACACCTCTCCCCCTGCTCTGGTCTGTACCTAACTGTACAGAACCTTGGAACGTCCTCTCGACATGAAAGGCTCTATATAAATGTAAGTTTTGATTGATTGTTTGATTGAAATGACCAATTTTTTTCGAGGGATTATTATGTGTGTGAAGTAAGGAAACTTGCCCAAGATTTCGGCCCCTGCCTGGAATCAAACCCATGTCTCTCGCTTGTAAGGCGAGTGCTCTAACCACTGAGCTACAGCACTCCATTTTCTCAGATACGCTCAATATTTTAAGGGGTACTGCTGAATGGGTTTTGTAATGATTACGAGAGGAATGGAAGGATTATTACTATTAATAGTGGTGTAAACCACACACAATTCTTATCAGTTGGGACCATACATTCAGTATAACTTTTCCAATGTACGAGTTATGTCAACCATGCATAGAATATAAACGGGAATTTGGACAAATGTATGACTATTACGTAGAGTCATAGAATTTTTGCAGAACAAAAAGGAGGCCATTTGGCCCATCGAGTCTGTGTTAGCTCTTTGCTATTCAAGCTATTCAAGTCAATCCCACTCCCCGGCTCTCTCCCCATAACCCCACAAACCCATCCTCTCCAAATAATCATCCAATTACAATTTCTACAGATGGAATTGAGAGCTTCCTTTTAAAACCATGCTTACCAACAGCCCTCCCCCCCTCCCCCCGGCACGGAGTCAGGCTATATAAGTGCAAGCTGTTGTTTGTTTGGCTGTTCACGCCTGAGGATGCCCTCCCGCCGTGAATGGCGCTCTACAAATTGTAATTTTGCTGATGTTGTAACTGGCGCCTTTACGTCTCGGAAACTAGGATAGAAATTGCGATAGAAGTTTCGACATAACCCGTTTTGATGCGTGGCTCTTTGGTCTTGTAGAGGAATTTGATAAAGAGACAGGCCAGGCGCTGACTGGAATGGACACGCTGCCTTTAGATCTGAAAGAATATGTCAAAGATGACAACAGAAAGTTCGAGAAGGAACTGGAGGAGTGGGATATACAACAGGTGATGAAGCGAGCCCAACAGGACAAGATGCTCATCGATACCAACCAAATGGAACTCGCAGGAACCTCTACCTCAGGTCAGTGCCACAACAGATAACACTCTACTCCCTGCTTGGTAGGACAGCGTCACATTCACCTGGCTCGAGACCCTACTGCTTAGGGACAGAAGAAGGTTGTGAGATCAAGACTTGCATCGTTCACAGTGAGATAGCCTTGGCGCAACCTAGGCGTCAAGTTCGACCCCCAACTGTCCTTCCTCCCCCACATCCGGTCCGTTACCAGCACTGCCTTCTACCACCTCCGACGGATCGCCCGTCTCCGGCAATACTTCACCTCAAAAGCCACTGAAACCTTGGTCCACGCCTTTGTCACCTCTCGGCTGGACTATTGCAACGCCCTCCTCTCCGGTCTCCACTCCACCACAATCCACAAAATCCAGCTAATCCAGAACTCTGCCGCCCGCATACTCACCCGCTCCAAGCTTCGCTCCCCCATTACCCCAGTCCTTGCCAGACTTCACTGGCTCCCTATCCCAGAGAGGATCGACTTCAAGATCCTCACCCTTGTTTTCAAGTCCCTCCACTCCTCTGCACCCCCCTATCTCTCTGATCTCCTCAACCCCCAAACCAGCACCCGCTGCCTTCGTTCCTCTGGGTCTGGCCTCCTCCATGTCCCCCCGAGTCCTCCGCTCCACCCTCGGCGGCTGTGCCTTCAGCCACTACACCCCGAGTCTCTGGAACTCCCTTCCTCACTCTCTTCGCCTCGCCCCCTCTCTTCCCAGTTTCAGGTCACAGCTGAAGACCTTTCTCTTCGACCGCGCCTTTGGTCACCTTCCTGCCCCCGCCCCTGGCTTGGTCCCGGAATCCGCTACTGTGAAGCGCTCTGAGACGCCGTCCGACGTGGAGGGCGCTATATAAATCAAAGTTTTGTTGTTGTTGACTTCCAGATAAGATCCTCCAGCCGGGTGTCTTGACACACACGGAAACCCAAACATCACCGTTGTTTAAGAGTCTCCAAGCTCAACAGAGAATTCTATGCATCTCACCTAGTGGAGTCCTGTGGCTCAGTGATTAGAGCACTCGTCTTACAAGCAAGAGACCTGGGTTCAATTCCCTGCCAGGGCGAAACCCCGGACAAATGTTTTTACTCCACAGGCCCATTAGTAATCCCTCAAAAGAATAATAATAAATTGATAATTTCAATCCATGACTGTTTGTGGGGGACGCTGCTGCGCACAATTGGCTCCCGCGTTTTGTCCACAAATATACAGTCAATTAACTTTACAGCATATTCTGTGCAGCGCCTTGAAACGTCTAGAGGATGTAAAAAGAGCTATATCAAATGCAAGGATTATCATTATTACACGCGGAAATCTCAGAGATAGATTGTTGGACTGGAATTCTCTCTGCCCAGAGTAAATCACAGCCAGACTCCTGTGCCTTCTGCTGCCCCCTCTCTCCCTCCTAAATCTCTCCCTGCCCTCCCCCCTACCCTGCCCCTCCCCTTTGCTTGGGTTTCGACCTAACTGTTCAGCGCCTTGGGACGTCTTCCTGATGTGAAAAGCACTCTATAAAAGTAATTTTGTTGTTGTTGTAGCTGATGTATTTATGCCTCAGAAACGTGTTGTTGTTGATGCCTTTGGATCTTACCTGTGGGAAGCTACTCCATATAAATGCGATTTGTTATTGTTGTACCTTCCTTGTAAATTTAGGTTCAGGTTTTCATGGTTGTGGAGGAGGAGGGGTGGGGATGGCAGACAGAGAGGATTTGAGAAATGCCCTTATGCTCTGTCCTCGTTACCTGACCCTGTCAGCTTCCTACCCCATGACCAGCACGACCATGTTAACAATAATAATATTATTTTATATGGTGCCACCTTATCATGTCATCAAGACCTCTCAAAGCGCTTCACAATAATATGTTGTAAAGTGCATCAACTGGATACAGTATTTTTGTGGGCGTAAAGCGGCAGCCAATTCCGCACAGCAAGAGTACCACAAACAACAACAACAAAATTGCATTTGTATGGCACCTTTCGGGTCGGGGAGGACGTTCCAGGGCGCTGGACAGTCATGATTGAATGAACTAAACGGTGGTTATTCTTCTTCTTATCACAGTGATTAGTACCGCGCCCGCAAACGTGTGGTTTTGTTCCCGTTTTATTTCAGCACCGGCGAAAGAGCTGGAATACTTAGAGCAGCCGTCGCCAACGGAACCGAACAAGGTGTGCGTGGAGGACACGGCCAAGGCAATCTCCAAAGCAGCGGCGGAGTTTGAAGACCGGGGTCCCGAAGCTGCTCTTCAAGCGGTATGACAACTCGCTCGCTCTCACGGCCTCTATTGTCCCTTCTCCCCTCCTGGTTAAATGGCCACACAATAGATGAATCCCAACTCTTTGATTTAGTTCCCAGTCGCCGTCCACGCCCACGGCAACATATCTTATTATGCCTAGAGGGAGTGAGGCTATTTTGCGATGGAGTGGATCGGGAAAGTGTTTCCGTGGGCGAGCGGGCAGGCAGGTGGGTGGACAGGTTGGAAACCAGGGCAGCGCATAGATTTAAGATAATTGAACCAGAAGGGAGATGAGGAGATTTTTTTTTGTTTTGTTACATAAACCAACTGTTGTCAGGGTATGTGGTGGAAACCGATGCAATAACAACCTTCAGAAGCGAACTGGAGAGGTGGGGGGTGGGGGGCGGGTGGTGGGGGGGAAGAGCGAGGGAGTGGGACTGATTGTGTGGCTCGCTCAAAGAGCTGGCACATGTTGACTGGGCTGAATGGCTTCCTTCCTTACTATGATCCTTATGATTCCACCTCGCTTGCCTTTAACCCTCAGAGGTCACTGTTCCTGTCAAAATGACACAATTGCAACTCTGGCCACCGCGGCCGGTGAAATGTTTGCGTCGGCGATTGTTTTATGCGCTGCAGAGCAGATGGTGGGTTTGTGGACTTGCTCTCGTCGACTGAGCTGAAGTCAACCGAGTCACTGAACGGGAGTGCAAGGCATGGGTGAGAAGGTTGGGATCAAATGGCTCGTTTACCACTTAGGCTATATTCAGCTGAACCTGTCTTGTGGTACTATCAACAACAACAACAACAAATTACGCTTGAATAGCGCCCTTCACGTCCGAAACACGTCCCAGGGCGCTGGACAGTCAGGGCGTTTTTTGGATCTGAGCTGGGAATTGGGGGTTAGGAGGGTGGGTGAGAGTGGGAGGGATAGTGGCCACAGACCTGGTCGAAGAGGAAGATCTTTATACTTAAACGAGGGAAGAGAGGTGGGTAAGGAGGAGGGAGGAATTACGGGATAGAGTTCCAGAGCGTGGGGGCAGAGATGCTGAAGGGCTGACTGACAGTGGTGGGGCGGGAAGTGTGGAGGGGCTGGAGCTGGCTGATGTCTGTTGAGCGGGGGTATGGGCAGGCTGAGATGTGGTTAGGGGGTCGGAGAGGTGGATGGGAGGGAGCAAAACCATGGAGGGCTTTGAACGTGACTCTTGCTGAGGGAAGCAGAGAAAATATGACTGGGTGTGATACTTTCCTCGTCCTCACTTTCAAGGCCATTTGTGGCCTTGCCCCCGCCTATCTCTCCGACCTACTGTCGCCCTATCAGCCTGCCTGTCCCCTCCGCTCAGCGGGCTCTGGCCTCCTCCATGTCCCCCGCCCGAACCGCCCCACCATCGGCGGCCGGGCTTTCAGGCTCTCTGCCCCCACGCTCTTGAACTCCATCCTGCAATCCCTTCACCTCACTTCCTCCCTTTCCTCCTTCAAGGCCGGTCTCAAGATCCTCCTCTTCACTGTGCCTTCTGCTGCCCTCCTAACTCTCCCCCATTTTGTACTCTTCGTCCCCCTGCCCCCACCCCGACCCTTCCGCCCCTGCTTAGGTCCCGACCTAACAGTTCAGTGCCTTTGGATATCCTACCGACATGAAAGGCGCTCGATAAATATAATTTTGCTGTTGTTGTTTCCCCAGTTCTTTTTGCTTCCCCTCCGCTAAGAGCTCAGTCTGGTCTCATACACTCTTGTTTTGTAAATATATTTTGTACCATGAAACTGCTGTCCTTCAAACAAGTGATCTTCATTGAGTATTGTACAAAGGGTAAATATGTATTGTCGTCAGTGGCGCTCCTCTGCTGGGAAAAGGCACTGATAGGAGGATATTTGAAACCTTTATCCCAGTTACAATCTTGTGCCCAGGCCTTGTCTCCTAGATTCATAGATTCATAGAATTTTACGGCACAAAAGGAGGCCATTCGGCCTATCTAGTCTGTGCCGGCTCTTTGAAAAGAGCGATTCAATCCCACTGCCCTGCCCGCTCCCCATAGCCTAATAGACCTGTTCTCCCTAAATAAAGATCTAATTCCCTTTTAAAAGTTGTTATCGAATCAGCCTTCACCACCTTTTCAGGCAATGCATTCCAGATTCGAACAACTCGCTGAGTGAAAAAATGTATCCTCAGCTCCCCTCTACTTCGCCTTGAAACTATTTTAAATCTGTGACCACGAGTCACAGATTCGCCCACGAGTGGAAATAGTTTTTCTCTATTTGCCCTGTCGAAACCCCTCATGATCTTATAAACCTCTATTAGGTCTCCCCTCGATCTTCTCTGCTCCAGAGAGAATAACCCTAGCTTATCTAGCCTCTCCTCATAGCTGAAGTCCCTCAATCCTGGCACCATCCTAGTAAATCTTCTTTGTACCCTTTCCAATGTCTTCACATCCTTTCTGTAGTGGTGACCAGAATTGAACAAAGTATTCCAGCCGAGGCCTCACCAAAGTTTTATAGAGGTTAGTCAGCACTTCCTGACTTTTGTACTCTATACCCCTATTTATAAAGCCTAGTATCCCATATGCCTTCTTAACAGCCTTGTCTACTTGTCCTGCCACCTTCAACGAGTCACTAACACAAATCCCCAGGACTCTCTGTTCCTTCACACCATTTAAAATTGTATTATCTAGCCTATATTGCCTCCCTTCATTTCTTCTCCCAAAATGCATCACCTCACACTTCTCTGCATTAAACGTCATCTGCCATGTGTCTGCCCACTTTACCAATTTGTCTATATCCTCTTGCAGATGGCTACTATCCTCCTCACTATTTACTATTCTCCCTAACTTATTGTGATCTGCAAACTTGGAAACTGTACTCCGTACACCCAAGTCCAGATCATTGATGTAGATTACAAACAGCAATGGTCCCAAAACCGATCCCTGTGGCACACCACTGCTCACTTCCCTCCAGTCTGAAAAACAGCCGCTCACTACAACTCTCTGCTTTCTGTCTTGCAGCCAGTTGTGGATCCACGCTGCCACCTGTCCCTTTTACGCCGTGGGCCTTTAATTTCCTAATAAGTCTCTCATGTGGCACTTTGTCAAATGCCTTTTGAAAGTCCATGTAAACTACATCAACTGCGCTACCATTATCCACCCATTCCGTTACCTCATCAAAAAATTCTATCAGATTTGTAAGGCAAGATTTGCCTTCAACAAATCCATGTTGACTGTCCTTTATTAGCCTATATCTTTCTAAGTGAAGATCTATCTTGTCCCTGGTTATGGACTCTAGAAGTTTGCCCACTACCGACGTTAGACTGACTGGTCTGTAGTTACCAGGCTTGTCCTTCTGCCCCTTTTTATACAAGGGAGTAACATTAGCTATCCTCCAGTCCTCTGGCACGACCCCTGTGTCCAAGGAAGATTGAAAGATCGTGGCCAGAGTCTCTGCTATCTGCTCCCGTGCCTCCCTTAGTAACCTAGGGTGCATCCCATCCGGACCAGGTGACTTATCCACCTTGAGCGACGTCAACCTTTTTAGAACTTCCTCTCTGGTTATAATTATTCTATCCATTTCTCCTACCCTCTCCTCTAATACCATGGCATTGGCTGTATCATTTTCTTTTGTGAAGACAGAGGCGAAGTACTCATTCAGTACATCAGCCATGCCCTCTGCCTCCACAATGAGATTTCCTCCTAGGTCCCTAATTGGCCCCACCCTCTCCTTGACCAACCTTTTACTCTTAATATGTTGGTAAAAAACCTTAGGGTTCCCCTTAATCTTACTCGCTAATTGTTTGTTCTTTGCCCCTGTTTTCAACCACTATGCGTGAACTCCCTCCCTCGCTCCCTGCCTCCCCTGCCTCCCTACCTCCCTGCCTCCCTGCCTCCTTCCCTCCCATCCACAAAAATCTCATTAGGTAAACAAAGCCGTGTGGAATAAGAAAACTTTTTTTCTTATTGGCAAAATATTTCACCAAATCCAAGTCCGCTCGTTTGTAAGGCGGATTCTCTAACCACTGAGCTGCAGGACTCCACGATGTATAATATAAATGCTTTAACATGACTTGAGCAGATGTACGTACAACTCAGGCAATTGGCTGCTGCGTTTCGCCCATAAAATACGCAGTTACTACACTTCACGGTCACTGTGAAGCGTTTTGAGACAACAACCACAAAATTACATTTATAGAGCGCCTTTCACGTACGGAGGACGTACCACGGCGCTGAAAGAAGTCTCGAAGATGTGATAAGGCGCTTTCTCAAATGCAGGTTTATTATCAGTCTTGTTCTGGGTGCTGCATGTGAGGGTGGTGGTGCTGGTGGGAGGGGAGGGGGAGGGGCAGGTTGTGTATTCGTGGTTCCAGGAACGTAGCTCGGTTCGAATCCCAAAACTTTTTGTTTTTAGAGGTTTGATTTGAACAGCAAAGTTGTTTTGTGACCTGTACTGATCTTGCCCTGTGTACCAACCTGTCAGCTCCCTCCGCTCAGCGGCCTCAGCCTGCTTCACGTCCCCCTGCCTCGCCTGCCCCACCATTGGTGAGCGGGCCTTCAGCCACTCTGCCCCGACCCTCTGGAATTCCATCCTGCAGTCCCTCCGCCTCACCCCAACCCTAGCCTCCTTCAAGACACACCTCAAGGCCCTCCTCTTCGACCGTGCTTTCGATCAACCTCCTTCCCCCACTACTGCCCTTCCACACTCCCCAATCCCTACCCCAGTTCGGGTACGAAATACTGTCTGTCCAACGCCTTGGGACGTCCTCCCAATGTGAAAGGCACATGTAATATTGTTGTTGTTGTTCTCCTGTATTTTGCTAACATTAAACGATGACCTTGGTGATGTTATAGAACAAGTCCTTTGATGCTGATGTGTTCCTTCAGGTGTGACTTCCCTTCTCAGTGTTGCACTGTTGCCTTATTTTTGGATGCTGTCTCTCCTTTCCCTTGCCTTTGGATCTCTCGGTTAATCGGATTAAGAAACTTCATTCTCTCTAGTTTTTTTTTGAAAACAATCACAAAATTACATTTGTCAAACCCTTCTCATGTCTGGAGGACGTCCATAGGTGCTGTACCGTTAGGGGTCAGGCCCTGAGAGTGGTGGCTGGGGATTTGGGGGGGTTGAGGGTTGGGATGAGGGAGGGCAGAGCTGTGGGGGAGCGGCTGAAGGCACGGTCAAAAAGCAGGATCTTGAATTCTGCCTTGAAGGAGGCAAGGGAGGAAGCGAGGTGCACTGACTGAGATGGAGTTCTAAAGTTTGGAGGGGCAGCGAGGCTGAAGGCCCGGCCACCAATGGTAGGTTGGATGGGAGACATGGAGCAGGCCAGAGCCTGCTGAACGGAGGGAGCGGACAGATTGATCGGGGATCAGCGAGTCAGAGAGTTAGGAGGGGACAAGGCTTTGAGGGGCCTTGAAAGTGAGGACTAGGATTTTGAATTCTATCTTCTTGAGGTTTGGGGAGCTAGTGAAGCTATGCGAAGGTGAGGCTATTGGGGTCGCGGAACCTGTGACATTGAGTTGGGAATGTGGGATTATTTTCAGAGCAACGATCCCAGTGGTTTGAGCAACAACAACAAAATTACATTTGTAGAGCGCCGTTCAAGTCAGGAAGACATCCTAAGGCGCTGTAGAGCACTCGCTTCATAAAGTGAAAGGACCCGGGTTTGATTTCCGGTCAGGGTGAAATGTTGGGCAAATTTCTTCACTGAACATACATATGCCTCTGTTTACCTACCAGTAAGTAGGAACCCGGTTGTTGATCGATTGACAGACGGATCGCTTTTCCGGGGTAATAATTCCTTTCAAAAAAATTATAAATAAATCGGTCCGTCAATCCACGACTGTTTGTAGGGACACTGCTGTGCGTGATTGGCTGCTGGGTTTCACCCACAAAATATACAGTCAATTCACTTGACAATATATTCTGTAAAACTCTTTGAGACATCTATGCTTCACAGAATATACTGTAAAGTGAATTAATTGACTGTATATATGGACAAAATATATATATATATATATATACAAGGATTATTATTAGAACTTTGCAACTGGGTGGCGCTGTTTTACTGAGGATCTTTGTTTGTCCTGTAAAACTGTGATAACCCGATTCCAACCACTGGGTGGCGCAGAGTAGGGTTGCAGCAAAATTGTTTGTATCCAACAGTCCTCTGAAGAGCTGCGTAGGATTCTTGGATGTTCATTTGCTAACTCTTCATCCCACAGTTCCTACTCTTATTTCCTAATGCAGCAACTTCCCAAGCAGTTGGAATGGTCTCGCTATCCCTAGATATCCTTGGGCAAGTTTCCTTACTCCACACGCCTGATAATAATCCCTCAAAAAAACCATAATAAAATTGGTCATTTCAATCCACGACTATTTGTGGAGACACTGTATCTGGGATTATTAGTATTATTATGAATTGACTGTATATTTTGTGCGTGAATAGTTAGTGGAGGGGGTGGGTACGAGATTCGGGGAAACACTTTGCTCTTATCTTCTCCCACCTCAAAGCGTTTTGTATAACACACTGTAAAGTGAATTGGCTGTGCATTTTGTGGGCGAAAGGCGGTAGCTAATTGCACACAGCGGCATCTCACTCGTGTATTGAGCAACCGATTAATATTTTTTAAAAAAACACAACTTGCATTGTTGCCCCCTCCCTCCCATCCTGTCCCCAGCTCGGGTCTGAAGCAGTGACTGTCCTGATGTGAAAGGCGCTATACAAGTCTAATTTTGTTGTTGTTGCATTGATGTAGCACTCGTCACATTACAACAACAACAAAATTACATTTGCATAGTGCCTTTCATGTCAGGAGGATGTCTCAAGGTGTTGAATTACGTAGGAACATAGAAATACGGCCTAGGAGTAGCCATTCGGCTCCTAGAGTCTGCCCTACCATTAAATAAATTAATGGCTGATCTTCTAATCTAACTCCATCTGCCCACCTTATCCCCATATCCCTTTATCCATAAGAAATGTAGCAATCTCAGTCTTGAATATGTTCAAGGACGGAAGATCTACAGCCTTTTGGGGTAGAGAATTTGATAAATTCACTACCCTCTGTTTCGAAAAGGCTGACCCTTAATCTTAAAACTGACCCCCTAGTTATAGTTTCTCCAACCAGGGGAAACAGTCTCCCACTATCTACCCTGTCATGCCCCTGAAGAATCTTTAGGTTTCTATAAGATCACCGCATTCTTCTATATTCCAGAGAATATAGGCCCAGATTACTCAAACTCTCCTCATAGGCCAACCCCTTCATCCCAGGAACCAACCTTGTGAATCCCACTAAGGCGAGCACATCCTTTGTTAAATAAGGAGACCAGAACTGCCCATAATACAATGTTCTAGATGCGGTCTCACCAAGGCCCTATACAGTTGCAGCAAGACTTCCCTACTCTTGCAACTCTTTTGAATTGAACGCCAACATGCCATTTGCCTTCCTACTTGTTTGCTGTCCCTTGCATACTAACTTTTTGAGACTGGTGGGCAAGGACACCCAATTACAATGTATTTGTTAGAGCATTCCAAGGCCCAATAATACTATGCGCGTGTGTAAAACGAAACCTCCCAATCTCTCCCTTTGTGTGTATTCTATTATTTTAATATTGCCAGTGATTATTAATAATAATGCTTGCATTCGATCGACCAGCTTTCACATCAGCCGGACATCTCAAGGTGCTTTTGTTGAAGCGTGACTACAGGTGAACTACACAAACTAATATCAACAATAATAATCCTCGATATTGATCCATCACTGTTTGTGGGGACGCTGCTGCACGCAATTGTCTGCTGCATTTGGCCACAAAACATACAATCAATTGAATTTACAGTGTATCTTGTGAAGCGCTTTGAGACTTCTCGAAGACCCTAACAAAGGCGTTGCATCAAATGCAATTATTATTATTAGAGAGCCATGGACAGTTTCTAATGACGAAAATCATAATCCTTGCATTTGATACAGCGCCTGTCACGTCTTCCAGACGTCTCGAAACGCTTCAAGGAATTTACTATAAAGTGAATTGTATATTTTGTTGGCGAAAACCTGGCAGCCAATTGCGCATAGCAGCGTCCCCCACAAACAGTCATGGATTGAGATGCCCGAATCATTATGGTACACAGCATGCAATTCACTTTACAGTATAACAGACTTTGAGATGTCTCGGAGACGTGAGAAGATGCTGTATCAAATACAAGGATTTACAATTATTAATTTTACATAATATAACAGCATTCGATAACAGCTTTTAAAAGAGAATTAGATCTTTATTTAGGGAGAACAGGTCTGTTAGGTTATGGGGAGAGAGCTGGGCAGTGGGATTGAGTTGTTCTTTTCAAAGAGCTGGCACAGATTAGGTGGGCCGAATGGCCTCCTTTTGTGCCGTAAAATTCTATGATTGTATGATAAAATAGTTGAAGTTTACTGCAAAGGTATTCTGTGAGATTGTAGCTGCCGGCAGCTCGTGTCCTGGCTGTCTGCTGTACTGCATGTGGATAGGAGAATACATCAACAACAACTTCGATTTATATAGCACCCTCCATGCCGGAAGGCGTCTCAGAGTGCTTCACAATAGCGGATCCCAGGACCGAGCCAGGGGCAGGGGTAGAAAGGACCAAAGGCGCGGTTGAAGAGAAAGGTCTTCGACCTGAAACTGGGAAGAGAGGGGGCGAGGAGAAGAGAGGGAGGAAGGGAGTTCCAGAGCCTTTGGATATAGTGGCTGAAGGCACGGCTGCCGAGGGTGGAGCGGAGGATTCAGGGGGACATTGAGGAGGCCAGACCCAGAGGAATGAAGGCAGTGGGTGCTGGTTTGGGGAGAGAGGAGATCAGAGAGATAGGGGGGTGCATAGGAGTGGAGGGACTTGAAAACAAGGGTGAGGATTTTGAAGTCTATCCTCTCTGGGATAGGGAGCCAGTGAAGTCTGGCAAGGACTGGGATAATGGGGGAGCAAAGCTTGGAGTGGGTGAGTATGCGGGCGGCAGAGTTTTGGATAAGATGGATTTTGTGGATTGTGGTGGAGGGGAGATTGGCGAGGAGGGCGTTGCAATAGTGCAGCCGAGAGGTGACAAAGGTGTGGTTTCAGCGGCTTTTAAGGTGAGGTATTGCCGGAGATGGGTGATCCGTCAGAGGTGGGAGAAGGCAGTGCTGGTGAAGGACCGGATGTGGGGGAGGAAGGACAGTTGGCGGTCGAACCTGATGCCAAGGTTGCGCACAGGTTCGGAGAGTTTTAGGAGCAGGCCGGGAAGGTGGAGGAGGTGAGAGCCGTGCGAATGGAAACGTTGACGGGAGCCAAGGAGTATGGCCTCCGTCTTGTCAACATTCAGCTGCAAGAAATTTGTGCTCATCCAGCCCCTGATGTCTGAAAGGCAGGCTGACAGAACATCGGGGGGCTGGGGGTCACAAAGTGAAGTGGAGAGATAGAGTTGGGTGTCATCCACGTCCATGTGGAAGTGTGCCCCATGTCTGCGGATCACATCCCCAAGAGGAAGCATATAGATGAGGAAAGGGAGGGGGCCAAGGATGGATCCCTGGGTAACTGGGTGAGTACGGGAGGAAAAACCGTTTGTGGAGATGTACTGCTGGTGGTTTGTGAGGTACGACTTGAACCAGGCGAGTGCGGTCCCACTGAGGTGGATGGCGGAGGACAGGGGGTGGAGGAGGATGGTGTGGTCGACTGTGTCAAAGGCAGCTGACAGGTCCAGGAGGATAACGAGACAGAGGGAACCCTGGTCACAGATAGAGAGGACGTCGTTTGTGACTTTCACAAGCGCAGTCTCTGTACTGTGGGCAGGGCGGAAACCGGACTGGAGGGGTTCGAAGAGGGAGTGGGAGGAGAAGTGGGCGCGGAGTTGGTTTGCAACGACACGTTCCAGTGCTTTTGAGAGGAAGGGCAGGTTTGAGATAGGGCGGTAGTGGCTGGGGTTTGAGGGATCTGGGGAGGGTTTTTTTAAGGAGGGGGGTGTTGACGGCAGTTTTGAGGGGGGCAGGGACTGATCCGGAGGAGAGGGACTGGTTGATGGGATATCAGCCAGCAGTGGGCGGAGGAGGGGGAGTTGGGTGAGCAGTAGGTTAGTGGGGATGGGATTGAGGCAGCAGGTTGTTGGCCTCATAGAGGTGAGAGTGTGTGAGAGGGAGGAAGGAGAGACGGGGGAGAAGGAGTGAAGGAAGGGGGTTGAGGTAGGAGCTGAAGGTGGGGGGGGGTAAGGGGGGTGGGGTGGGGGTGGTAGTGGGAGACGAGAGGCTGGAGGATGATGCTGCCTGGCGGATGTTGTGGATCTTGGAAGAAAAGAAGTCCATGACCTCCTCGCACTTCGCATTTGAAGTGAAGATTGAGGAGGCCTTAGGGAGTGCGCGGAGGAGGTGGTGGGTGGTGGAAAAGAGGACTTTGGGATTGTTGTTTGCCTCCAGGATGATGTTGGAGTAGTAGGCCGTTTTTGCTTGACACAAGGAATGGCGGTAGCTGTGGAGATGCTCGAGCCACAGTTGGGGTGAACCGTGAGGCCGGTTTTCTGCCACCTGCGCTCGAGCAGCCGGGTTTGGCATTTGAGGGTGTGGAGATGAGAGTTGTACCAGGGGAAGCAGATGGAGTTGAAAATAGACCTGGATTTCAGGGGGACGAGAGAGTTGAAGGTGGAGGAGAGGTGATCGTGGAGCAGCTGGACAGCTGCTTCAGGATCGCTGTGGGTGGAAGACCAGAGGAGTAGGAGGTCAGAGGATGTGAGGGCATCTGTGAGGGTCTCGGGGCGGAGGCTTTTCCATGGGCGGAAAAGTATGTTTGAGGGCTTGGTGGAGGGGAGAGGGATGGAAGAGGAGAAGGTGACAAGAAGGTGGTCCGAGAAGGCCTTGTCCGAGATGCTGAGTTCGGAAATGTCAAGGCCGTGGGTGATAATGAGGTCAAGGGCGTGGCCACGGTTGTGGGTCGGAGAGTCAATGTGGAGGGTGAGGTTTAGGGAGGAGAGGAGGGCAGTGAAATTGGAAGAGGTGATGCAGGGGGAGTTTAGGTGGAGGTTGAAGTCGCCCATGATGAGCAGGCGTTCAGAACTGAGGGACAGGCAGGAGAGGAGAGTGGAGATATTGGAGATGAAAGATCCAGGGGGTTTAGGAGGACGGTAAAGAAGGAGGATTTTTAAGGAAAGGGAGGGATGGTGGAGCGTGAGGTGCTCGAAGGAGGGGAGGCGGCCAGATGAGTAGGGGGAGAGAACAAGGGAGGCATTTGAGATGATGGCCACCCCGCCACCACGTTGGTTGGGGCGGGGGGTGTGGAGGAAGGTGTAGCCTGGAGGGGAGGCCTCGACTAGAGGCACGGGGTCATTGGGGGAGAGCCAGGTTTCCATAAGCCCAAGAATATCGATGTTCTCATCCAGGATGAGATCATAGATAGTGAGGGCTTTGTTGCAAAGGGAACGGACGTTCCCTAGATGTCTTGTTCGACCCTCAACTGTCTTTCCTACCCCACATCCAGGCAATGACTCGCTCTGCCTTTCCCCATCGCCGCAACATTTCCCGACTCCGCCACTACCTCACCCCTAAAGCCGCGGAAACCCTCATCCACGCCTTCGTTACAACCTGGCTCGATTACGCAAACTTCCTGCTGGTCGGCCTTCCCAATTCCTCCCTCCACAGGCTGCAAATGATCCAGAACTCTGCTGCCCGTGTCCTTTACCGTTCCAAACTCCGTGACCCCATCTCCCCCATCCTCGCACGACTCCATTTCCTGGATACACACTTGCATTCATTGACTTAAAAACAAACACAAAATACTGCAGATACTGGAAATCTGAAATAAAAACAGCAACGGCTGAGAACTGCTAACAGGTCAGGCAGCATCTATGGAGAAAGGAAAAGTGTTTCGGGTACTGACGAAGGGTCGTTCCATACCTTATCTTGACTTCAGAGAGGAGTGGAAACAAAATGCTGGTCTTAAAATATTTTATGCACGAGTATTTAAAATCACAACTCGCTATCTCATTTGAAATTAGTGCAGCATTATATTTAAGGTTATTTACAGTAAGTGGAGTCCTGCAGCTCAGTATTAGGAACTGGGTTCAGTTCCGCCAGGGCGAAATGTTAGGCGAGTTTCCTTATTCCAAATATCTCTGTTTACCCAGCATTAAGTAGGAACTCGGTTGTTAGTTGATTGGTGGATCGCTTTTCCTGGGGGTAATAATTCTTCCAAATGAAAAAAAAAAAAAATTTGGTGACTTCAATCCACGACTGTTTGTGGGGACGTTGCTGTGCCCAGTTGGCTGCCGCACTTCGCCCTCAAATTACACAGTCAATTCACTTTACAGTATATTCTGCAAAGCGCTTTGAGGCATCTCGAAGATGATGGAAGGCGCTAGATCAAATGGAAGGATTATTATTATGAAGTATTATTAATTACTATTATTAAGTGTGTGTGTGTGATGATTTTTTCTCTCTGCGCTTGTGTGTGAATTTGATGATCTGCGCGCGAGAGCCCTTTTCGGTTTTCAGCACAAACGATAGCGTCATTTCACTTGATTTGACTGTCCTCTGTGTGTACTCTCACCTACAACCTCCATTTCCTCTCCTCTCTCCTCATTGCCAGACCATGCTGACACCAACCATGCAAGGCATTATCATGGCTGTAGATAGAGCCAGGAATGTGTCTGAGAAATATGGGGCTGAAGCAGGGTTTTTCAAGGTACCATCTTACTCCCTCTATTTCATTCACACTGAATATTTTGTGAGCAGCCAATTGTGCACAGTCGTGTCCCACAGTCTATTCTGTGAAGTGCTTTTGACTCGTCTTGAGGACGCGATAAGGCATGCAGGTATTAGTATCGGTATTATTACTATTGTTTGGAAAAATTCTAAAAAATCCGGCCTTACCTGCGGAAGTCAGGCTTCCAAATTAAAAGGCAATTCAAGGATTTACTTGACTTGTGAACTCTTAAAAAGTCTTTAAAAACCTGGACGCAATTGAAGCTCACAGCTCCTTTATTTAACCCCGCTTGGTGTTCAATCCTTATACTCCGCTGGCTCGCATGAATCCGCTGAATGTTACCAGGAAAACCTAAGGTGAAGGGAGGGTGTTTTGTGTTGACTGATTCTATGGGATTGTGGCTGTGTGCTGTAGTGGTGTTGTTATGGAGGCGGTGGGGGAGGGGGGTCGGTGTAAATTTATTTCTGGTTAGATTAACCTACTCAACCCATGACTGTTTGCAGGAATGCCTCTGTGCGCAATTGGCTGCCGTGTTTGGCCCACAAAACACAGTCAATTCACTGGACGGTATATTCTGTGAAGCGCTTTGAGACGTCTCAAAGACGCGATAAGGCGCTGAATCAAATGCAACCATTACATCAGTACACTTCAAAGTAATTCCTCACATGTGCTTTGAGACGTCTCGACAAAGTGATACGACGCCGTTTCAAATGAAAGGGTTACTGTTATCAATAAGATATGTGGCTGGGCTGGGAAATGGGATTAAAAGATGGTCTAATAAACTAGCAGGAACCGGCTGCAAGGGCTGAATGGCCTTCTCCTATTAGTCTGACTTGGAGTGAAGCTGTGCATGTGCGTGATAGAGCTGGTGGTGCTGCATCATCGCTGGTTTTCAGCAGAACCTTACCCATAATCTAATCTGTCTGTTTGTCTGCCATGTCTTTCTGCCCCTGGCTGTTCTGTTTTGGCTCAGTGTCATTTTTAAAACACAAGAAGCATGACGTTACGGTGAGTTACCAGCCAGATCATAGTCGCAGTTTGTTTTCAGTGTTGTCTTTCCTTACTTCGTGACTTTACAGTGACTATCAAGCAGTACTGAACGACTGGGAATGTGCGCGAGAGAGAGAGAGAGAGCAGTTGTCTGGACTTCTGAAATATCAAGTGTTTGCCCTCTCCTCCCCCCACCACTCCAATATTGTAGCTATAATCTCGGAAAATTTGTCCGTCTGAAATTTACTAGTGGAGGTAGATGGAGAGAAGCTGTTTCCACTGGCGGGGGCAGATGGCTCGTTAAACAGTGGACATGGATTTAAGATAATTGGCCAAAGAACCAGTGGGGAGATGAGATGATGAGACATTTTTTCACACAGAGAGTTGTTACGGTCTGGAACACACGGCCTGAAAGGGCAGCAGAAAAAGATTTGATAATAACTTTCCATAGGGAATTGGACAGGTAGTTGAAGAGGAATGGCCCATCGTGCCCATCAAGTCATCTCAAAATCGACGCCAAGCTGGTTAGAAGCCAAACCGGAAGATATCAAGTCACTTGGAGGGCTGGTAAAAATGTCCAGCTCAATTTGGACTGTTTTACAAAAAAGATGGATAGATTCGCCAGGAAGTAAGCTGATTAAAAAGGGGGCATGGAGGATAGAGAGGGAAATGGGGATTAAATGATCAGTGATGATCTTAACACATTTTCGCCCCCAAAATATTCAATTCACTTTTACAGTCTCTTCTGCGAAGCGCTTTGAGTTGTCTCAAAGTCATGATAAGGCGATCTATCAAATACAAGGGTTGTTGTGGAGCTCCTGTAGCTCAGTGGTTAGAGCACTTGCCTTTTAAGCGTGAGACCTGTGTTCGAAGCCAAGCTGGACGGGGCAAAACTGTGGGCATCCACATGCCTAATGGTAATCCATCCCCAAAAAACTACAATAATAAAATTGGTCATTTCAATCCACGACTATTTGTGGGTCCGCTGCTGTGCGCAATTGGCTGTGGCGTTTCGCCCACAAATATACAGTCAGTTTACTTTACAGTATATTCTGTGAAGCGCTTTGATACGTCGATAAGATGTGAAAAGCGCTATATCAAATGCAAGGATTATTATTATTGTTATTATTGGTGAAACAATTGATGACTGATCGGCGGGACCTGGAATGGCAGACCAGTCAAGGGGGCAGGGAGTCAACTCACTCAACTCCTGTTCACCCTGCAGCCAAAGCCCTAACAGGTAGGGTGGGTCCTAGCTGCACAAGCAATGGGGGAAGATTGCCAGACAGCTTTGGTGAAAAAGGCCTGACATGTTGAATTACCTCTGCCTTCTTATCTGTTCCTTGGAGGGACTGATTTATGGTTTCTTACTCTGTCTTGAGACGTGAGTTTAGTACTGCAAAAAGGCTCTGATTACCCAGGGGGTGCTCAGGGTTTGGAGCTCCTCTTTGCTTTGACCACAGTCATTGAGAGAAGATCGAGGGGGTGCAAACGCTGAACTTTTTTTTATAGCTGTGAGTGGGGAACAACTATTTCCACTGTTGGTGAGTTGATAGGCCATTTAGGAGTGAAATCGGGGGCAGTCTTTCACCCAAAGGCCAGTAGGAATCTGGAATTCTCTACCTCCCCCCCCAAAGACTGTGGATTACGGCTGGATCCATTCACATCTTCAAGACTGAGGTGGGGGAGTTGTTTGTTAGGTCACGGTATCAAGGGATACGGGCAAGGGCGGGTAATTGGAGTTGAGGTACAGATCAGCGATGATCGAGGGGCTGAATGGCCTCCTCCTGTTCCTGTTGAGGGGATGATTGTCTGAGTTGAGGTCACACCCCTCAACGTTCTTTGATCCACTGGAGATTGTTGCCAACACTGAAAAGGAAGGCCCTAAAAGGTTTTCTTCAATAATAATTTTTTTTAAAAAAAAACACCCAAAGGCTTATTAGGAAATGCCTTTTCCTGGCCGAAACATCACTGGCTAGAATCCATAACAGCTTTTAAAGGAAAATTAGACAAATTCTTGACAAAGGAAAATATGAACGGGTGCATGGTGGGTGGAGAGGGAAAGAGGGATGAGATGAAAGAGAATGCCAGGAAACAATACTGAACACAGTGCCTTGTTCAGGTGGTTGCTAAAGATTTCATGGCCCTCTATTCGAAAAGAAAGTGGAGTTTCTCTGGCCAAAACATCCCCCCCAAAGTAAAACTCGTGACTCAACCCTCAACTGTTTGTGTGATACTGCTGTGCGCAAGCTGACTGCAAAGTTTCACCCACAAAATACACAGTCAGTTGACTTTATACCTTATCCAGCAAAGCGCTTTGAGGCGTCTCAACGATGTGATAAGGCATTATATCAAGTGAAGGGATTATTATTGTTAATTTTTAATTGGAAGGCATCCCAGCGGTCTTCTGATCCCTCACCGCAGCTGGTTTGCCCATGGAGATGAGGTTTGTTAGGTTTGCAAGGTTTTATATCCCAAGATTTTTGTTTTACGGTTTGCTGTGCTTCTCTGAGCTATAAACTCCTCTCCAATCCTCGCTGGAATCCCCTTTGTTCAGTCAGGAACGCTGTCACCTACCAAACTACACAAAAGCTTGGCCAGATACTGCTCTCAGTGGCCAAGCTATGTGTGGGTTTCGCTGGTTAGACTCGCAGCAGTTACCCCAACACACACTTTGGGCTCCCCATAGTTTACACTATGCCTCTGTTTACCCCAGCAGCACAATTATCTGACTACAAAATATAGTCAATTCACTTTACAGCATATTCTGTGAAGTGCTTTAAATCATCTCGGAAGATGTGATAAGGCGATGCAACAAATACAAGAGTAATTATTTTTCCTATTGGGAGGGAGGGAGGGAGGGAGGGGGCGAGGGGGGGAGGGAGGGAATGATTGATTGATTACGGGAAGTACTGTCCACCCGATTGAGGTGTTTAATCGAGGGCCTTCCCATCGCTTCCTGCTCCCCAGTGAACCAGATGTCTTGATGATTGTCTCCCCCAGGCGTTCACGGCCGAGCACAGCCGCCTGGTGAGACTGGCACAGGAGGACACCGCCCCCGGCAACGACAACCGGCTCAAACACGTGGTGGTCTACTTTCTGCACAACCAGGCGCCCAATAAAGTCATCGAGAGGACCCTGCTGGAGCAGTTTGCCGATCGAAATCTAGGCTTCGATGAACGGTAACCCGCCCTATCCATATCCGAGCTCGAATCGCCCACCGCGCCTCGCCCGAGAGACACACATAGTCGATTCACTTGATAAGGTGTTCATCCGTCCCTTCAGCCACTACGCCCTGAAACTCTGGGAGCTCTTGTGTGGTTAGAGCACTTGTCTTGCAAGCTGGGGAGACCAAGCTGGGGAGACCTGTGTTCGAATCCAGGCAGGTCAGGGTGAAACCTTGGGCAACTCCACACACATGCCTAATAATAATCCCTCCTCAAATAAATCACAATAATAAAATTGGTCATTTCAATCCACGACTGTGTGTGGGGGACATTGCTGTGCGCAACTGGCTGCCGCGTTTCGCCCACAAATATATACAGTCAATTCACTTTACAATATATTCTGTGAAGCGCTTTGGGACGTCGATAAAATGTGGAAAGCGCTGTATCGAATGCAAGGATTATTGTTATTATTATTATAACTCCCTTCCTCAATCCCTTTGCCTCAACCACCTCCTTTTCCATCTTCAAATCATGCCTGAAGACCTTTCTGTTCGATCGAACCTACGGTTACCTTCCCCCTCCCCTTGGCTAGGCCCCCGGCTCCACTATTGTTAAGAGCGTCTGCCGTGGAGAGCGCTATATAAATGCAAGTTGTTTTGTATATTAATCCAATTTTTTTATGACCGGCAAGCAATAACTCCTAACAAGTTAATAATAATCTTAACAATTCTAATAATCATGGAAGTGCTGTCTCCCCATGTTGGAGCTCTTGACTCCCAATTTCCCTGATATCCCACTATCCAATCCCGCTGATAATCTGGAAGAAAAAGTGGTGGACGCAGACTGAATTTCAACTTCCAAAAAGTGAATTAGACAGGTATTTAAGAAGGAGTAATTGCAAGGATATGGGGACAGAGCAGCGGAGAATGGGATTGATTGGAACAGCTCTTTCCAAAGAGCCAAAGGCATAAACACCATGGGCCGAATGGCCTCCTGTGCTATGGTTGTAATCAATGACAGATCCTACTGGTGGATCCCATGAATGTTTCTCATTGTGAATCTTTTCCAGGTGTCTCAGCGTCATGAGAGTCGCTCGATCCAAACTGGAGCTGATCAAACCCAAGGAGATGAGCATGGAAGAGTATGAGGTGAGATAGAGGTGGCGGAGGGAGAGAGGGAAGGAGGGAGGGAGAGGGTGGGGGGCAGGAGGGGAATATCTGAAATATAGGGCAGGAATATTCCAGTATGTTCCGTGAAGCGCTTTGAGACGTCTACAAGACATGATTGCTGGATTGAATAATGATAATCCTTGCATTTGATGTAGCACTTTTCACATCTTCAAGACATTTCAAAGCGCTTCACAGAATATACTGTAAAGTGAATCGACTGTATATTTGTGGGCGAAACACGGCAGCCAATTACGCACAGTAGTGTCCCCACAAACAGTCGTGGATTGAAATAACCAATTTATTATTGGATTTTTTTAGAGGGATTATTATCAGGCCTGTGCAGTAAGGAAACTTGCCCAAAATTTCGCCCTGGCTGGGAATTGAACCCAGGTCTCTCACTTGTAGGGCACATGCTCTAACCACTGCAGGACTCCATGTAGATGCCATTAGCTAATGAGCTCTCTCCTTGGCTGGAACCTCACAGTTGCTATTTACTGACTGTCCAGTAGCTTGGAACGTCCTCCTGACGTGAAAGCTGCTTTACAAATGTAATTTTATTATTGAACTTTCCATTCCCACTGGGGAGGAAGTCAAAATTATTATTCAAACAAACGTTATTATGGTTATAATCACCTGAACTCCCTGTGATAACAGAGTATCAAGTACTAAGTGGAGTCTTGTTGTTAGAGCTCTTGTGCTTCAAGTGAGAGGACCTGGGTTTGATTGCTTGCCAAGGCGAAAAGGTGGGCAAGTTTCCTTACTCCACTTTCCTTGAAGTACGCTGCTAGTCGATAAGCGGACGGCTTTTCCAGTGGGTAATAATCCCCTTTTTTAAAGAAAAAAGGTCACTCCATGGCTGTTTGTGGGGACATTGACTGTGTGCAATCGGCAGCCGCGCTTCACCCACAAACTATGCAGCCAATTCACTTTACAGTGTGTCCTGAGAAGCGCTTTGAGACGTCTGGAAGACTTGATAAGGCGCTGTAACAAACGCAAAGGATCAACGAGGACTCTAATGCTCGCATTCCTGAATGTGTTCCCGCAGCTGTGGCACAGAGAATACAGATTGTTTCGCGAGACCACCGTGTGCATACTGATCGGCTTGGAGCTGTTCCAGAAGACAAGGTGAGTGATTGTCGGAAGCGGTGGGTGGATCTGTGCTTTGAGCAGGTTGGTTATCTGACGTTCAGCCCACCTCTGCGCACAACCTGAGATCGATGGGACTACCTTTTGATAACATCGTTTGAGAGAGAAGTGGATAGTCATTTCGAAGAGGACAGGTTTGCAGGGCTGTGGGGAGGGAGAGAGAGAGAGAGAGAGAGAGAGAGAAGTGGATAGTTATTTGGAGAGGACAGGTTTGCAGGGCTATGGTGGGAGAGAGAGAGAGAGAGTGAGCGCGTGGGGGTGGGGATTGATTTGGGTAGAGAGCTGGCACAGGTTTGATTGTCTGAGTGGCTTTCTGCTGTGAAGTGTATCTCAAAGCGCTTCTCAGGACACACTGTAAAGTGAATTGACTATAAGTGTATGTATGACTCAACTTCTACTACTGTCCTCACTGACGCTGCTGCCTCCACCCTCTCCACCATCTCGAGAATCCTCCCCGCCCACCACATGGACTCCACTTGTCCAGACTATCAGACCTATCTTTCCCCTCAATCCTCTCCTCCCTTATCTCCTGCCTGGAACACACAATCCGCTCCCTTGATCCAATCCGCACGTTACAATTGGCCTCCCCAGCTTCCCCTCCCGGCCGACATCAACAATCTCTTCTCCGCTTACAGCATTACCTCCCCTCCTGCAACACACACCGCTTTCAGTACCACATACTTTAGTGTCAAGTCACTTTTCATCATTTTCTGTGAAGTGCTTTGAGACAGTCTAGAAGACGTGAAAAGTGCTCTTATCAAATGCAAGGATTATTATTATTATTATTATTAATACTTGCATTAGAGAAGTCTCAAAGCACTTCACAGAATATACTATAAAGTGAATTGACTGTATATTTGTGGGCGAAACGCGGCGAATTACGCAGAGCAGCGTCCCCCTCAAACAGCCGTGGATTGAGTAACCAATTTATTATTATTATTATTATTTTCCTTGAGGGATTATTATCAGGCTTGTGGAGTAATTAAACTTGCCCAAGGTTTCACCCTGGTCTGGAATCGAACCCAGGTCTTTTGCTTGTAAGGCGAGTGCTCTAACCACTAAGCTACAGGATTTCTACATTTCCCCCTCAAATATTTGCCTAATTCTCTCTTAAAAGGTGGAGTCCTGGTAATTGCACAATATTTTTGCTTTCTGCAAATTGACTTGAAAAGAAAGATCAACATTCCATGGCTGGGTGGGTTGGTTGGGGTGGGTGAGTGCGGGGGGCGGGGGGTGGAATATGATGGGTTAAATTGGCACTCGCTCTATCACAGCTGCACAAGAAACAGGACCAACTTCCAGTACAATGCGCTCGCTATTCAATGGCTCCCTGTAAACCTCCCTACTCAGTCTTTAACCCCAGCTCCCACATACCGTGCTTGAAAGAGAGAGACAACGCACAGAGTGAAAGAAAGGCACAGTGAGAGAGAGACACACACACAGAGAGAGAGGTGGTGGGGGGGTGGGAGAGAGAGAAAAAGACAGACTGAGAGAGAAAAACACATACTGTAAAGAGAAAGACAGACAGAGAGGGGGAAAAAGAAGACAAAGAGAGAGAGAGAGAGACACAGAAAAAAGGCAAAGAGAGAGAGAGAGACGGAGCGAAAAATACCGGACGGAGGAAAAGACAAAAAGAGAGGAAAATACAAACGAGAAAGAAAGACAAAGAGGACAGAGAGAAAGTCTGAACGAAAGAAGGAGACGCACAGAGAGAGAAGCGGTGAGAGAGAGAGAGACACAGAAAGACTCTTGAGGAACACATTAGAGAAAGAAAAACGTAGAGAGAGACACAAAGGAGAGAGAGAAAACACTGCATTGACAGAGAGGTGTCATTCTTCAGATGAGAGCAAAACTCAGGTCCTCTCTGCCTTGTGTGGATAATAATAATAATAATAATCCTTGCATTTGATTCGGTGCTTATCGGGTCTTCGAGACGTCTCGAAGCGCTTTGCAGAATAATAATCCTCGCATTTTACATGTTGATGGGATTCCCGTAGTTCAGTGGTGAAAATATACTGCAAAGTGTAGTGTGCAAATATACTGTACTGTAGATTCTTGTAGCTCGGTGGTTAGAGCACTCGCCATACAAGCGTGAGACCTGTGTTCGAATCCAGGAGGTCAGAGCAAAACCTTGAGTTTCCTTACTCCACACACGTCTAATAATAATCCCTATATATTAAACAAAATCGGTCATTTCAACCCATGACTGTTTGTGGGGACACTGCTGCTGCGTTTTGCCCATAAATATACAGTCGATTCACTTTACAGTATATTCTGTGAAGCTTTTTTGAGACGTCTAGAAGACGTGAAAAGCACTATATCAAATCCAAGGATTATTATTATTATTAAGCGCAGTGACTGTACACTTTGTGAGAGACACCCATCCATTGGTGCTAAAGGGTGCTGTTTCTCAGGGACCTGGGAGATTCCTCCTCCAGACTAACTAATTTGTTTATTAATCATTCACTTCACAACTGTGTCCAGGAACTCTCTTGGCAAACTGCAGCCGTGTTGGTTTACAAACACAGTCATTAATAATCTGTCCAAAAAACCCACAATAATAAAGGTTGGTCATTGTGGGGGGGACGCTGCTGTGTGTAATTGGCTGCTGCGTTTCGCCCACAAGTATACAGTCAATTAATTCATTTTACAGTATATTCCGTGAAGCTTTGAGACATCGATAAGATGTGAAAAGCGCTGTATCAAATGCAAGTATTATTATACTTTGACGTTTCACGGAGAAGTGCTTTGAGACACAAGTGGGAGCTACCGGAGGTTGTGAGATGTTATATTGGGTGCCCCCCAGCGATGTGATAAACTGCTGTGCGAGGTTCTCCTCCAGTTCCGTGTGCCTCTGTTTACCCAGCACTGAGTGCTGTTAGCCCTAACTCTAACCCTAACTCTAACCTGCTTGTTACTTGTGATTGGCGGATCACATTCCTGGACCATCAACAACAACAACTTGCATTTGTATAGCTCCTCCCTCCCTCCCTCCCTCCCTCCCTCCCTCCCTCCCTCCCTCCCTCCCTCCCTCCCTCCCTCCCTCCCTCCCTCCCTCCCTCCCTCCCTCCCTCCCTCCCTCCCTCCCTCCCTCCCTCCCTCCCTCCCTACCTACCTCCCTACCTCCCTCCCCTCTCCCTCCCCCCCCCCCCCCCCCTCCCCTCTGGCAGGGCAATGGATTGGACCCATTACACAGGGGGCCCGAGCTGGGGTCAGGGACGGGGAGGGTGGAGGGAAAGGGGGGGGATTTGGAGTGACCGATGGGACCGTCAAAGAGGAAGGTCTTGAGGTGAGACTTGAAGGAGGCCAGGGAGAGGGAGTGGGGGTGAGGCAGAGGGACCGCGGGATGGAGTTCCTGAAGCGAAGAAAGATGGCAACCGTTTTACAGTGAGTCCCCCAAGCGCTTTGAAACGTCCGGAGAGGCGTGGAGACGCCTGGGGAGGTGTGGAGACGCACGGGGAGGTGTGGAGACGCCCGGGGAGGTGTGGAGACGCACGGGGAGGTGTGGAGACGCCCGGGGAGGTGTGGAGACGCCTGGGGAGGTGTGGAGACGCACGGGGAGGTGTGGAGACGCCGGGGGAGGTGTGGAGACACACGGGGAGGCTTGCCGAGTTGCAGGTGTATTTTACTGTTACTGTTACCGTGATGTGGATTCTGAGGACGGATCTCAATGTTCTCTGCAGCTGCAGCGAGGCTTTGCTTTACCTTGTCCACGGTTACCAGTGCAACAAGGAACTGCTATCCAGAGGCGCGTACAGAGGTCACAGCCAGCACCTGATCTCACACTACAGACGAGAGTGTCTACTGGTGAGTAACAGCTCAGCACCAAACCCGGCCTCGCTCGGCCCTGAGAGATCGGCCTTTATCCACAGGTTGTTCATGACGCCCGTTTGACGGAGACCGATTCAGCAACAACTCTTCAGAGGGCCTTGGAAAAAGAACAAATGGAAGGAAGTGTGTAATTGGGAGTCCTGAGGCTCAGTGGCGAGAGCGAGAGACCGGGGTTCGGTTCCCGGCAGGTCAGGTCAGGGCGACACCTCGGGCAGGTTTCCTCACTCCACACGTCTGGGAATAATCTCTCACATAAAATCGGTCATTTCAACCCACAGCTGTTTGTGGGGGACGTTGCTGAGAGCATTCGACTGCCGCGTCTCGCCCACAGATATATACAGTGACTTCACTTTACAGTGTATTGTGTGAAGCGTTTGGGACGTGGAGAAAACGTGAAAAGTGATATAGCAAATGGAAGGATTATTATTAACAATGAACACCTCTATATAGTCTGATATTAACAATGAGCACCTCTGTATAGTCTGATATTGACAATGAGCACCTCTACAGAGTTACTAACACTGCGTCTATCTGTGTATCTCTCTCTGTGTGTGTCTTTATGTCTGTGTCTGTGTATGTGTGTGTGTGTGTGTGTCTTGTGTTTGTGTGTGTGTCTATATGTCTGTGTGTGTCTGTATCTGTTTGTCTGTATGTGTCTGTATGTCTGTGTATGTCTGTGTGACAACAACAACAACAAATTACATTTATAGAGCGCCTTTCACGTCGGGAGGACGTCCCAAGGCGCTGCACAGGAGGCGTGTGACACGAGCTGGGATGGGAGTGTTTGGGAAGGGGTGAAGCACGAAGGGGAGGTAAAAGAGTTCGGGGTGGAACAAAAGGCACGATCGAAGAGGAAAGTCTTCAAGCCGGCCTTGAAAGAGGAAAGGGAAGAAACAAGGCGGAGGGATTGAGGGATGGCATTCCATAGGGTGGGAGCGGAGAAACTGAAGGCCCGTCCTCCGATGGTGGGGTGGTTCGGGCGGGGGGCTTGGAGCAGGCCAAGTCCTGTTGAACGGAGGGTCCGGGTGGGCGTGTAGGGGGAGAGTAGATCAGTTAAATAGGGCGGGGCAAGGCCGTGTAAGGCCTTGTAGGTGAGGACGAGGATCTTGAACTCGATTCTCTGGAGGATGGGGAGCCAATGGAGACAGGCGAGGGTGGGGGTTATGTGGTCGCGGAGGCGGGTGCGGGATAGTACACGGGCTGCAGAGTTTTGGATGACCTGCAGCCTGTGAATAGAGGCACTGGGGAGGCCGACGAGGAGAGAATTTCCATAGTCCAGCCTTGAGGTGATGTACGCGTGCACGAGTGTTTCGGCAGCGCGGGGGGTAAGATAGTTGCGGAGCCTGGCAATGTTGCGCAGGTGGAAATAAGCGGTGCCGGTCAAGGCGCGGATGTGGGGGAGGAAGGAAAGTTTTTGATCGAACCTGATGCCGAGGTTCCTGATTGGCTCTGTGAGTGTGTGTCTATGTTTGTGTCTGTGTGTGTCTATATGTCCACATGTCTGTGTGACGTGTGTTTGAGTGTGTATCTGTGCCTTTTGAGGGTGTGTGTCTGAGGCAGGTTACTTTGTTGTTGGGCTGACTCCTTCTTTCCCCTTTTCTCTCCCCCACCCCCACCACCCCCCCTCATCTCTCCTCTCCTCTCTCCCCTTGCCTCACTTGCACTCCCACCCCCCCATCTCCTCTCTCCCCTTCCCTCCCCACCCACACACACACTCTCCTCTCATCTCTCCTCTACTCTCTCCCCTTCCCTCCCTCCCCCCTCCTCCTCTCTCCCCTTCCCTCACCCCCACCGTCTCTTCACCCCTCTCTCCTTCCCTCCCCCCCACCTCCCCACTCCTCTCATCTCTCCTACCCCCCACCCCCATCCCTCTACTCTGCGATGAACAGAAGCTGAACGAGGACGCTGCTGCCCTGTTTGAGATGGGGAATGAGCGTGAGGTGGAGGAGGGGCTGGGGGTGATGAACGAGCTGGTGGTGCCTTGCCTGCCGCTGCTCCTGGCCGAGGAACTGGACAACAAGGACATCGGAGCCGTGGAGGACATGAGAAACCGCTGGTGCTCATACCTGGGCCAGGAGATGGAACGTAAGTCATGGACCCTGCAACCTAACCTCGTGCTTAATCTCTCCACAAGCTAACCTCCCCCCACCCCCCCAACAACAAGAACAACGACACCAAAATTACATTTGTGGACCTTTCACGTCGGGAGGACGTACCAAAGCGCTGAGCAGGCAGGTCGGGACCTGATGGGGGGCAAGGGTGTGGGGGGGGAAGGGTGGGGGTGGGGGGAAGGGGATGGAGAGTAGGAGAGGTGGGAGAGTTAAGAGGGGAGCAGAAGGCACGGTCGAAGAGGAAGGTCTTGAGACCCGCCTTGAAGGAGGAAAGGGAGGAAGCGAGGAGGAGGGGCTGCGGGATGGAGTTCCACAGTGTGGGAGCAGAGAGGCTGAAAGCCCGGCCCCCCAATGGCCGGGCGGTTAGGGCGGTGGACGCGGAGCAGGCCTGAGTCTGCTGAACGGAGGGGACGGACAAGCCGAGGGGGACAGCAGGTCGACAATAACAACAGCTTCCTTCCTCCATCCACGCCATGGCGGTGCCTCTGAGCGTTTTACAATGGCGGAGGCCGAGCCAGTGCGGGAGAGAGGGGGGGGGGGAAAGGTGACGGTAAGCGCAGCCGGTGGGTCGGTTGAAGAGGAAGGACTTCAGGCACGTCCTGAAGATGGGAAAGGAGGGGGCGAGGGAGGGAGTTCCAAAGTTTGGGGGCTTAAAGCGGCGGAGAGCGCGACCACCGATGGTACAGCGGGGGATTCGGGGACAAGGAGGAGGCCGGAGCCAGTGGAGCGCAGGCAGATGGGAGGGTGGGAGGGGGTAAGCAGGTCAGAGAGACAGGACGTACCTGGGCAAACAACAACAACAACAAAATGACACTTGTCTTGCGCCTTTCACGTCAGGAGGACGTCCCGAGGCGCTGGACAGTTGATGTTTCAGATCCGAGCCGGGGACGGGGAGAGTGGAGGGAAAGGATGGGTGATTTGGGGGTGACTGATGGGACCGTGCAAAAGGAGGGTCTCGATGCTGGGAACTGCAGGGGGCCCAGGAGGGGGGTGAGGCGGAGGGAGACTGCGGGATGCAGTTGCAGAGTTTCCGACAGCAGGAAAGCTGTTACCTGAATGACCGCGCTGAACCAGCAGGTGTTTCCTACGCTTTTGAGGGCCCACGGGACGGTTGTTTTGTCATTTCCGTTGGTGTGGGTTCAGTGAGTCGCTCCACGCCTCTCCTTGGGTTCCCCGCTCAGCTGGCCTCCAGCCCCCTCTGGTGACCCCTTGCTCAGGGAGCCAGGGGAGCCTGGGATAGAAACCCGTGCAATGGGGGTAAGGACTTTACCCAACCACAACTTGTCTCGCGACCTCCACACGGGGTAGAGTCTCAGAGCACTTAACAGCAGTCGGTGAGCCTGACTCCGAGCCAGGGGGAGTGGGGGAGGTGGCTGATAACACAGTCGATGTAATTTATGGTTGATCTAATTAACATTTCTCCTCCCTTTCTCCTCTTCCTCCCTCCCTCCCTCTCCCACCCTCTCCCTCTCTCCCACCATGTACCTCTCTCCCACTCTCTCCCACCCTGTACCTCTCTCCCACCCTCTCACTCTCTCCCACCATCGCCCTCTCTCCCTCCCTCCCCCTCTACCTCCCTCCCACTCTTTCCCTCTCTCCCACCCTTTCCCTCTCTCCCTCCCACTCTTTCCCTCTCTCCCACCCTTTCCCTCTCTCCCTCCCTCCCCCCTCTACCTCCCTCGCACTCAATCCTACTCTCTCCCACTCTCCCACCCTCTCTTTCTCTTACCCTCTCCCTCCCTCTCCCCTCTACCTCTCTCCCACTCTCACTTTCTCCCACCCTCTCTCTCTCCCACCCGATCCATCCCTCCCCCCACCCCCCTCGTTCTCCTTTTCTCTTTATTCCTGCTTTCCTCTCTCCCCTTTGCCTCCCCACCACTTCACCTCCTCTATCCCTTTTCTTGCCCCCCCCACACCCCCCCCTCTCCCCCCACCCTCACCCACCACTCTCTCTCTCCTGCCCCTCCACCCTCACAGCCACTCTACAGGAGAAACTGACCGACTTCCTACCCAAGTTGCTGGACTGTTCGACTGAGATCAAAGCTTTCCGGGGCACGCCACGACTGCCCTGCCTCGCCACCCATGAGCTGTGCGAACGGTTCTCTCAGGCCCTGGCACACACACAACTGCAGGCTCGAACTCCAGCTGATGGCAGATAAAACCAGACAACACCACCCCCCCCCTCACCTCCCTCCTCTACCCCTCCCCACCCTACCCCTCAACCTCACCTATTCCTCATCCACCGAGCACGTCACCCACCCACCCCCATCAACTGCGGAAAACTTTCATTGCTCTGTGTATCTCTCAGTCTATCTCTGTGATTTATTTCTACTCCACCCCCCCCCCCCCATCCCCCCACCCATGTTAAAACCTTTGCCTCTCTGGTGGGAGGGTTTGCTTGCTGCTATAGATTTTATCAAATGCAAGGTTTATCTCTATACCTCCCTCCCTCCCTCCCTCCCTCCCTCCCGTCTTTCTCTGTCTCTCTCTCTCTATATATATAGATAGATATATGCGTGTGTAATATAAACACACAAACATATATTAAATTACACACTATGATTTGGCACAAACATCCAGATCACAATTAACTTGGAAGAGCGAGGCTGTGGCTGGGGGAGGGAGGAGGCAGAGGTGGGGAGTGCGGGTGTTTGAAACTCACTTGTATCTGGGCACAATGCGTTGACCTCTGTTGGGAGCTTGGGGAGTGTGTGTGTGTGCATGTGTGGGTGGGAGGTGATCGGGAGGTTGTTGAGGGAGGGAGAAATTGATGGGTGTTTAAATGAATATTTACGAGGCTATTTTTTCCAGCCATTTTTCTGTTACAATATTGAACGCTCGCTTTATTTCATTTTTAACAGCCCACATTTCTCTCTGTCTTACCCCCTATCCGCACCACCCGCTCCCCCAGCCCCTCTTTCCGTTGATACCGGATGCTGCATTTTATCCTCTCCTGTTACCCTCTCTATTGCGGCCACTAATATTTTAAAGCTGGGAAACGGTAAGTCCAGAGACCGATGGACTCTCTCCGCCCACACCCCCCACCCCCCGCCAGCCCACACCCCCCCTCCGGCTTCCACCAAAAGGAACTGAAGGAATAAAGTTTTATTTTACGGCTACTTTTCAATGCAAAAACGCAGGGTTTTATTTGGTGTGGGGGGAGGTTGTGCTGGGGTTGGGGGGGGGGGGGGGTTAGTTTTATTTGATTGAACACAGGAAACTTGCGGACTGCCCCACACATCCCTGCTCAACCCCCAGTGTCTGCTACAACAACGGCAACACCAACAACTGACGTCCCAAGGCGCTGGAGGGTCAGGGATTTGACCCGAGCTGGGGGAGGGCGTTGGGATCAGGAGGTGGTGGAGAGCGGGGAAGGGAGGGTTGGGTGGGAGAGTGACTGGCTTTGACTTATGGCTGGGGGTGGGGGAGGGAATGTCTTAAGAGCTTGTCTAGGCTCCTCGCTTCTTCCTTCCCAAATCTCTGTGTTTGATTGAGCCAGGTCACCGTGGCCAAGAGCTGTCGATGGTAACTTCTGCAGTTTCCTGGTCTGAGTAATAATTTAATCCTTGCATTTTGATTCCTGGCCCGATCTCAACTGTCACAGCTGTGCACCAATCAAGGTCATTCTCTTACGATGGCACAAGATTGGTCTGGATGGGAAAGGCCATTCAACCCATCTGATCTCATCCCCCCCCTATCCTCCCCTCCAAACCTTCCTAGATCCCTTCACTGGGTCCACATGCTTTATAAACTAGCCCCGGTGTCTTGGTTTAGCAACAAATTATATAGAATTTTCACGTTGGGCGGACGTCCCAAGGCGCTGAACAATCAGGGATTTTGATCCGAGCTGCTGGTTGAGATCAGGAAAGGGGTGGAGGGAAGGGAAGGGAGGAGTAGGAGGGTCTCAAGGCGTGCCTTGAAGGAGGAAAGCGAGCGCAGTGAAGGGAATGTGGGATGGAGTTTCAAAGGGTGAGGGCAGAGAGGCTGAAGGCCCGACCATTGATGGTGTGGGTGGGCCATGGTCGTGGAGCAGGCCGGAGTCTATGATGGGAGGAAATAAACAGTTTCCAAGCTATGTAGTGACTGTTCCAGTCACTACATCTCTTGTGAAGTCGGATTTGGAATAGATTTGGAGAGCACTGGGTAGGGAGTGAGTGTTGTTTTTTGGAGGGGTGGAGAGAGAGGAAGGTAAAATTTAGTCTTGAACAAGTACTGGATGGGTGGCCTTTACGTACTGGGAACATCTCTAAGACAAGTAAACTTGCAGCAGAGTTGTTGGGACCCCTGTAGATACACTATCTCTAAATACGCAAATGGCGTCTCGAAGGTATGATAAGGCACTGTATCAAATGCAAGTATTATATTATTACCAAGCAGCGGACCCAACTTCACATCATAGAGGGTTCAGTGAATGCAATTCCACCTAGCTGACCTCGGCACTATTTTCCCTTAAGGTGTAAGATGTATAGAATGAGTGGGCAAGAGAGAAGAGTAGGGAATAAGGTAAGGGAAGAGCGAGCGAGTAAAAAAGTTGGTGCCGGAAAGCCAAAGTTAACACTGGAGGGGCCAATGTCGAGTTGACAACCAAAATGACAACCGGGAACGGTTAAGCTGTTTTTCTCTTCCAGGTTCCCTCCTTTTAAGGTGTGCAACCCTTGGGCAAGTTTCCATAACTCCTTCGGGAAGCACCCCCTGAATAATAAATTGTGGTCACTTCAGTCCACGGCTGTTTGGGTGGGGGATATTGCTGCGCGCAATTGGCTGCTGCGTTTCGCTCATACATACACGGTCGATTCACTTTGCAGTATATCCTGCGAAGCGCTTTGAGACGTCTTGAAGACGTGAAAAGGCGCCATATCAAATGTAAGGATTATGATTAACCTCTTATGTCTTTGGCATCCACTCTGTGTGTTTATTGCTTCTGAATTCTGAGAGGAGTCTCTCTCTCTCTCTCTCTCTCTCTCTCTCTCTCTGTTGAAATCGCTCCCTTTGCACTTTCATGTCTGTTATCTCGTTTTCTTTTCTAATAATACAACGCTGAAGACTTTAAGGAATAGTCTCGCTTCATCTTGGGTGGTGGGAAGGGGGGAGGTGGGGCGGGAGGGGTGGGTGGGTTGAGTATCTTCTTTCATTTTGCCACCGAGTATCAATGGCGAGCAGTTGGAAGCCGAGAGATTAATATCATGATCTGTAGAAAAATTATTGCGCCTTCCAAAGTGCCTAGGCTATTTGTTAATGGGTTTTGATAATTAGTGATTGGGTGGGCTGGGGAAGGGGGGGCTACCTAGAGAACTTGTAAGGGATTGCATTTTGGTAACGTCTGCAGACATGGGATCAATTTCCACAAGTACGTACATGACACCCAACGCTCATTCTGCCTCGCCCCTCGACTTCAGGACCACTGCTGTCCCTGACAGACAGACTGCCTTGTCAGACACCTGGATGAGAGCTAACTTTCAACAAGACCGAGTCCCTACTGATTGGCTGGTGCCAGGTCCAAGGCAGTGTTGGTCATGGCGAGGATGTGAGGGAGGAAAGTGTACACACCAGCAAAGCTCACCCAGCTCACAGCTGTCCCTGAGCTACAGGCCATCACCTGCCTCTGTCCTACAGATACACATGCGGGGAGATACAGAGAGACAGACGTACAGACACGTACACACTGGAGACATACAGAGAGGCACGCTGAGACACACATAGACACTTGCACACAATTGTACATTCACAGCTAGAGACTTGAGTCACGTAAGTACAGTGGAGAGTCTCAAAGACAGCTAACTACACACGTGTCTATTACATGTGTATAACGCCTTTCACATCAGGAGGACCTCATACGGTGCTGAGACACGTACAGGAGAGGGAGACTAACGACAACAACTTGGATTTATATAGCGCCCTCCACGCCGGACAGCGTCTCAGAGCGCTTCCCAATAACGGATCCCGAGGCTGAGCCAGGGGCAGGGGAAGAAAGGTGACTGAAAGCGCGGTCGAAAAGAAAGGTCTTTAGCTGAGACCTGAAAGGGAAGAGAGGGGACGAGGGGAAGGGAGTGAGGAAGGGAGTTCCAGGCATAGTGGCTGAAGGCACGGCCGCCGACGGTGGAGAGGAGGATTCGGGGGACGAGGAGGAGGCCAGACCCGGTGGAGCGAAGGCAACCGGTACTGTTGTGAGGAGAGAGGAGGTCAGAGAGGTAGGGGGATTGCAGAGGAGTGGAGGGATTTAACAGGAGGGAGGATCTTGAAATTGATCCTATCTGGGACAGGGAGCCAGTCTGGCAAGGACGGATAATCGGGGAGCGATGTTTGGTACAGATGAGAAAGCGGGCGGCAGAATTCTGGATGATCTGGATTTTATGAACGGCAGCGGAGGGGAGACTGGCGAGGACCAGCGTTGGAATAGTCCAGCCAAGACACTCAGACCAATAGCGATAGCTCGGAGTGAGCAAACAACAACAGCAACAGCTCATGGTGGAATCGATGAAGGCTCGATGAAGGGATTTGGCCAACTAGATAGCGGATTACTCTTCCCTCTGGTGGAGCGATCCAAAACGATTAGCCACGACTAACATTAGAGCTAAATTGGTGTGAGGCGACGGAAACATTTCATTATCATTCATTAGTATTATTTATTCCCACACAAGGTTGCAAAAATGTGGATTGCTGTGGATGTACGATGGCTACTCCATACACACGCCTGATAATAATCCCTCAAGAAACAAAATAAGAATATTTTGGTCACTCAACCCACAATTGTTTGTGGGGACACTGCTGTGCGCAATTGGCTGCTACATTTCGCCCACAAATAAATATACAGTCAACTCACTTTACGGTATATTCCGTGAAGCTCTTTGAGACGTCCAGAAGAAGTGATAAAGCGTGGTATCGAATGCAATGATTATCATTATTATTATTATCAATAATTGCTCTGGTCCAGAAGTTTGAGCCGATTGATTTGGGATGTTTACAGAGGAATAATGATAATCCGAACAAGAATCCTTGCATGAATGTCTTTTGTGGGCAAAATGCAGCTGGCAATTGCGCACGGCAGTGTCAGTGTCCCACAAGCAGTCGTGGGTTAGAGTGACAAAAATTTTATGTTGAAGTTATTATTACCTCTGGGAAAAGTGATCCGCTAATCCACTAACAACCAGGCTCCTACTTACTGCCATGTATGCAGAGGCTTGTGTGTGTGTGTGTGGGGAGAAAGGAAACTTGCCCAACCTATCGCTCTACCTGGAAATCGAACCCAGGTCCTCTCGCTTGTGAGGCGAGCGCTCTAACCACTGAGCTGCAGGACTCCGTCACGTCCATCAGACGTGAGGCCCGAACCGCAAACTTCTTGACCCGGAAACGAGAGAGTGTTAACCCAACAAGCAAGAGACTAGTCAAATGATTTTTTTTTAATGGAAAGACTGTGTATTTATGTGTGTGCGTGGGGAGGGGAGGGGGGAGGGAGAGAGGGAGGAAGGGAAGGAAGGTAAAAGTTTCTCCGCTTTAAAAAAAAACCTGACAGAGCGAATGCAAAGCCTTCAATTTCCTCTGTGCAGAAGTATTTGTGAAATCCCTGAGACGCTGAGCTGAACCGCTGGGAGGAACAGAAGAAATTCTCCAGTACAAAGGTGAGGTCTCAAAACTTTGCAAGACTCAGCAATCTGCCATTTCCCCCCCCCACCCCTTTCTGGTGCCTCTCTCTTCACTCAAAGCAACGTAATTTGTGAGAGAGGTTTCTTTTTCTTCCCTCTCTCTCTTTCCACCCACCTCCCTCCTCCCTCCTCCCCTAAACTGGGCTGAATCCCAAAACAATATTGGATCCAGCGGCCAGATTGACTCCAGAGACAGAACGAGCCCAGTGTCCTCTTATGACCCATGGCTCTGTATTAAACATCGCTAAACATGGCCGTGCTCTTAAAGGGAAAATTAAACAGGAGATGTGAGCAATTGTTGACCACTGATTCCCGAATGGGATAAAAGTTTGAGGGCCTTAAACTTTTCTCCCTGTCCTGTGCTTTGGGCACATAAATATTCCCATTTTTTCTTTGTCGGACTGAGTGCTCTTTTTTTTTAAAAAAAAGCTTCAAAGCCCTCCATGGCCTCGCCCCACCCTACCTCTGCGACCTCCTAACATCCCAACAACCTGCCCGCCCCCTCCGCCCAGCGGGCTTTGGCCTGCACCATGCCCCCAAAACCCACCCGCCCCATCGTGGGCGGGCCAGCCTTCAGCCACTCAGCCACCAAACTCTGGAGTTCCATCCCAGAGGCCTTTCACCTCATCCACTTCCCTGACCTTCTTCAAGTCCCACCTCAAGACCCTCCTCTTCAACTGTCCCATCGGTCACACCCCCACCCCCCTCCCCTCTCCTTCCCCTTTCCTCCCTCCACCATCCTCGATCCCGACCCCAGGTCGGGTCTGAAACGATGACTGTCCAGCGCCTCGGGACATCCTCCCAATATTAAAGGCGTTATCCACATGTAATGTTGTTGTTGTTGCCCAAGCTATCGTTCCGGGAAAGCCACAGAACGGGTTGTGTCCAGCGTAAAGCTCTCTCTACACTAACACAATAATAATCCTTGCATTGGGACGTCATGCCTAATCTCCCGGCTTCCAGACGTCGCAAAGCGCCTCACGGGAGACACACGTAAAGTATGAAATTTGGCTGTGCATTTTGTGGGCGAAACGTGGCAGCCGTGGATTGAGCCACCAAATTCTAATCGTTGTATTTTCGTCGAGAGGGGATTGTTCCCCTCCCGGTGAAAAGCCGTCCACTTTAACTGTCGACTTTTAACAGCAGTGACCGTCTTCAAGGAGTGTGTTGGGGGGGGTATGGAAACTTGCCCAGCGTTTCGCCCTGGATCAAGTGAACAAATCATGGTTGTTGTGTTTTTTTTGGCCTGGGAATGCCGAGGTGAATGCTCTTAACCACTGAGCTAAAGGACTTTGTGACCCAGTTGCACCCTAGTGAGTCTGTTGCAAGGCTGTTTTTTTTCTCGACTGATCTCACAGCCAGGAATCGGTGTTGGACACAGACAGACATTGGTTGTATTACAGGCCCCCTAGTCATTCAGTCAGTCAGTCAGTCAGTCAGTCAACAGATTAAAAAGTCTGCGTTATCGAGAGCAATGTTTACCAAGTTACCTTGTTATTACTGCAAGGGAGTTAAGTGCGTGTTTTAACTCGGTCAAATTGGTCTTAGGTTATTACCCCCGGCCTTCCCACGCGCCCCTCCGCCTCCCATCTCCCACCCACCCCCATCCTCACCCCACACCCGCCCTGTTATTCAAGCTCGTAACTAGAGCGAGAAGTTTGTCCACGAGCCCACGAGGCAGTCACTCAGGGAAGGAGAGCACTTAAGATCATACGCTTGAGCAACAATCAGAAATGAATCAATCGGGAAGGCGTTGCCAGGTCGGGAGACTGGAGAACAAGGGGAGAGGGCGGGAGGGAAGGAGGGAGAGGGGAGGGGAGGGGTTAACCATTTGTGGGATCAAAAACGACAACAAAATTACGTGTGTGTAGTGCCTCTCACGTCGTGACGATGTCCCGAGGCTCTGGACTGGACTGGACTGAGCAGAGAGGGCAAGAAGACGTGCGGTAAGTACAAGGTACCGTAGATAAATCCTTCACCTCAACCTCTCCCCCCCCTTCACCTCCCACTTCTCCCTCCTTCCCATTTCCCCCCCTCCACCTCACTTTTCCCCCCTCATCCTCCTCACCTTGCCCCTGCCTCCCCCTCACCTTGCCCCTGCCTCCCCCTCACCTTGCCCCCCTCCTCTCCTTTCCTTTGCCCGCCCCGGCCCCTTGTTTTCAGGATGTACTTGACAACCTTCCTCTCCGACTGTGCCTGAGAATACGTCCCTCTTTCCTGGCTCAGCATCCAACCCCACCACCGTCAAGTGTTTGAGACGCCATTGTTGTTGTTGTTGCTGCTGCTGCTGTTGTTGTTGTTATTTGAATCGTAAATGTCTGATCACAAACTGACACGACTTATGTGAGGTTCGCTGACATCTCAAAGCCCTTCACAGGTAATAATAATAATAATACAGATTGTACTGGAAAGTGAATTTGTGGGCGAAACGCGGCAGCCAATGGCGCACAGCAGCGTCCCCGCGAACAGTCGTGGATTGAAACAATCAATTTATTATTGGGGGGGTTTTCTTGAGCGATTATTATCAGCCGTGTGTGTGTGTGTGTGTGTGTGTGTGTGTGTGGTGTGTGTGTGTGTGTAAGGAAACTTGTCTCCACTGGCTCCCCATCCTCCAGAGGATCGAGTTCAAGATCCTCGTCCTCACCTACAAGGCCTTACACGGCCTTGCCCGCCCTATTTAACCGATCTACTCTCCCCCTACACGCCCACCCGGACCCTCCGTTCAACAGGACTTGGCCTGCTCCAAGCCCCCCGCCCGAACCGCCCCACCATCGGAGGCCGGGCCTTCAGTTTCTCCGCTCCCTCCCTATGGAATGCCATCCCTCAATCCCTCCGTTTCATTTTTTCCCTTTCCTCTTTCAAGGCCGGTTTGAAGACTTTCCTCTTCGATCGTGCCTTTTGTTCCACCCCGAACTCTTTTACCTCCCCTTCGTGTTTCACCCCTTCCCAAACACTCCCCTCCCAGCTCGGGTCACACGCCTCCTGTTCAGCGCCTTGGGACGTCCTCCCGACGTGAAAGGCGCTCTATAAATGTAATTTGTTGTTGTTGTTGTTGTCCAAGGTTTCATCCTGACCTGCCTGGAATTGAACCCAGAACCCAGGCTCTCTCGTACTCTAAAGCAAATTATACTGTATTTTCTGTGGGCAGAAACGTAGCAGCCGATTGCACTTATTTCCGTCGCTCGCTGTACACTAAGCCCCTACCCCTTACCCACCAATTCAAGTCGAGGTTCACCATAATTATTCTGTGCCCTATTAGCAGGGTTACTGAGCTTTGACTCAGGCAGATCAGAGTGTGACTCAAGCAGACAAATTGGGAGGAAAATCCAGACACGTGATAAACACACACACGAATGCACACACACACACACGCACGCAGGCACATACGCCATGAACACACCTCACGCACATGCAAGCGCTCACATACATGCACAAACACAAGCACATGCACACTCGAACAGACAAATGAAGAACAAAATCCAGACACATGACTCACACATACACATGCACACACACACACACGCGCGCGCGCGCGCGCGCGCACACACACACTCGGAACAGAGAAACTGAGAACAAAATCCAGATATGTGGCTCACACGCAAACACACATGCACACAAACACACACGCCACACACACATGCGCGCATAGATACGCACGCACACAAATGCAGGCACAGATACGCACGCACACAAACACATGCACAGACAAGCACACACACACACACACACAGCCTGGAGCAGGTCACTGGGTTCCTTGTCTCTCTGTCTCTCTCTCTCTCGGCTTAACTGCAGCTCTCGACAGCAAAGGAATTCGCAGCACAGTTTCACTGACAACTGACCGCCTTAGAAATCGCAGCCGTCCTTAGAATTATTTCTGGTTCCCGCTTTGGGGAAGGGGTGGGTGGGAGATGGGGAGCAAATTAGGTCCACGGTGAGAGAAGGGGCCTTGGAGGAAACGGGGAATAGAGGAGGGAGATGGGGTTGGGGGGGTGTTGGTGAGTGGGGGAGTGTTGGGGGGGGAGGGGACGGGAGGCGTGGACGGTGGTGGCAGTGAATGGTTTGTTGTTGACTGGTCCCTTCTGTACCTTGTGGCTCTCTCTCTCTCTCTCTCTCTCTGGCTGCCTCACTCCCTGCCTGGCATGTGTCAGCTGTCAGACGACATTGCTCAAAGTGTGGTTTGCAATCCCCCTGAGTTTGTTTGTTACTCACTGCAAGTTGACGACCGAGTCTTCCCGGCATTCCCAGAACTGCGAGTGCAGTCGCGGGGAGCGAGTCTCGCCTTGCGAGCCAGGGGACCCGAGTTCGATTCCCGAACGGGTCAGGTCGAGGCGAAACCTTCGGCAAGTTTCCTTACTCCACAAACGCACACGAACCTCTATTTACCTAGCAGTAAGTAGGAATAGTTAGTCGTTTGGCTGATCGTTTACCAGGATAATAATCCCCCGCCCCACCCGCCACCCCACCCCACTAAAATTTGTATCACTCAATCCACAGTCACAATACTTAATTCACCCTATTTTCTGTGAAGCACTTTGAGAATTCTCAATGATACGACAAGGTGTTACATCGAATGCACAGGTTCTCAGATTCTTGCCTGTAACCTTTCACATTGGGAGGACATCTCAAAACGCTTCGCAGGATTTGCTGTAGTGAGTAGTGACTGTGTATTTTGTGTGTGTAACCAATCTACTTTCCCCCTACAAGCCCACTCAGACCCTCCGTTCAACAGGACTTGGCCTGCTCCAAGCCCCCCGCCCGAACCGCCCCACCATCGGAGGCCGGGCCTTCAGTTTCTCCGCTCCCACCCTATGGAATGCCATCCCTCAATCCCTCCGTCTCGTTTCTTCCCTTTCCTCTTTCAAGGCCGGTTTGAAGACTTTCCTCTTCGATCGTGCCTTTTGTTCCACCCCGAATTTGTCGACCTCCCCTTCGTGTCTCACCCCTTCCCAAACACTCCCCTCCCAGCTCGGGTCACACGCCTCCTGTGCAGCGCCTTGGGACGTCCTCCCGACGTGAAAGGCGCTTTATAAGTGTAATTTGTTGTTGTTGTTGTTGTTGTTGTTGTTTGAGCGCACGCGCGCGCGCGCACACCCTTTGCAAGTATCAATAAACAATATTCCTTGCATTTGATACAGCGTCTTATCATGTCTTCATGAATCACCTTATCATGATTATTATCAGGCGCGCACGTGCGTGTGTGCGCGCGTGTGTGCGTGTGTGTGTGTGTGTGTGTGTGTGTGTGTGATGGAGCAAGGAAACTTGCCCGCGGTTTCGCCCCTGACCCGCCGGGAATCGAACCCTGGTCTCTCGCTCGTAAGGCGCGCGATCTCGCCGCTGAGCTACAGGTTTTGGTTGCCCTCTACAGCAATAGCCGAGGTTGACAGTTTTCAGCCGCCCGGTGCCGGAGGGTGAGGAGGTGGTGGAGTTGGGGGAATCCAGAGGTGCTTTTCCTTTCAGATGAGATGTAACCACTGCCTGTTCCGCTGCAGTCCTGTAGCTTCAGTGGTTAGAGCGGTTGACCAGCAAACAAGAGGACCGGGGTTTGATTCCTGGCCAGGGACGAAACGTTGGGCAGGTTTCCTCACTCCACTGATCCAAAGGACGGCGCCCGTGGCCATAAATATACCACGTACAGTCACTTCACTCCGCGGTATATTCCGTGAAGCGCTTTGAGACGTCGATAAGATGTGAAAGGCGCCGTATCAAATGCAGGGATGATTATTATTATTATTATTATTATTCCTGAGGCTGCCCCCTCAGTGCTCCGCTGGCGGGAATGGAAGACAGTGTTGTATTGTATATTTTAAACGCAAAATTGAAAATAACTAAACTCTGCGTGAAGATACAGGACTGTAATTCCTTTGTTTGTATGTGAAGCCCCACCGTCCCCATTCCCCCTCCCCTCCCTGTCCCCCACCCATTTTTGCCACAAACAGAAGGAAAAAAACGCCACCCCCAGGTATACTAAATAATGCCTCGTAATTGCTTGTTAAGGAAATTCTGAAACCCGCGGGCTTAACACACAAAGTGACGTGAAGAGTTAAGTGACTGGCAGGCATCTGGTGACAGTGCTAATCACTGCTGACATTTTACAATCCTAATTAGTTGTCATCAGATAGCGATGCTCCGCAGTAAATTAATTTACTGCCAGGTTATTTTCTTTAATTGACTTCTCCAACAGTCTCCTCTCCAGCCCACCCCACCCCCATCCTCTGTCTCTCTCTCTCTCTCTCTCTCTCTGTCTCTCTCACCACCCCCTCCAACTCCAGCTTTCGGCGAGCTTTAATCCTCAACCCCACCATCCTGTAGCTCAGTGGTTAAAGCACTCGCCTTACAAGCGTGAGATCTGTGTTTTCAATCCAGGCAGGTCAGGGCGAAACCTTGGGCATGCACTCTCTTAAAAAAACAACCCTGTAATAAATTGGTCGTTTCAATCCACGACTGTTTGTGGGGGACGCTGCTGTGCGCAATCGGCTGCCACGTTTCGCCCACAAATATACAGTCGATTCACTTTACAGTATATTCTGTGAAGCGCTTTGAGACGTCGATAAGATGTGAAAAGCACTATTTCAAAACGCAAGGAATGTTATTAATATAATAAAAATGGCTGCGATCGAGAGACAGAGTGTTTGGGGTTCGGTGGTTAAAAGCACTGAAAGCCAATGCCCAACTCAAACTAAGCTGCTGAGAGACCCAGAACCAAAGGCGAATGTCACATTGAATTCCAGATTTTCCAATCTCTGCTGTAGGAAAACACATTGCTGTTCACCTAAAGCCACAAAGTATGATACGATCATCAGATTGGTTTGCATGAAAAAGGCCCTTTATATTCTATCTACAGAGTCCTCAGCTCAGTGGTTAGAGCAACAACAACAAAAGTGACATTTATAGACTACCTTTCACATCGGGAGGACGTCCCAAGGCGCTGAACAGTCAGGGGTCAGGACCCGAGCAAGTAGGAGGGGAGGGGAGGGGGGGAGGTGGGAGGCTGAAGACACGATCTAAAAGGAGGGCCTTAAGACCGGGAGTTCTAGAGTGTGGGGGCAGAGAGGCTGAAAGCCCGGATGGTAGGGAAGGTCGGGCGGGGGACATGGAGCAGACCGGAGCCCGTTGAATGGAGGGTTAGTAGGGAGTCAGCAGGTCGGAGAGATAGGAGGGGGCAAGGACATGAATGGCCTTGAAGGTGAGGACGAGGATCTTGAATTCGATCCTCTGGGGGATGGGGGAGCCAATGAAGCCGGGCGAGGGTGGGAGTGATGTGGTCACGGAGCTCGGTGTGGGAGAGGACATGAGCTGCAGAGTTCTGGATGGTCTGCAGCTTGTGTAGGGAAGAGCTGGGAAGGCCGACAAGGAGGGAGTTTCCATAATCGAGCCTTGATGTGACGAATGGATGGGTGAGGGTTTCGGCAGCCTGAGGGGTGAGGCAGTGGCGGAGTCTGGCGATGTTGCGGAGGTGGTGGAAGGCAGTGTTGGTCATGGCGCGTATATGGGGGTTTAGAAAGGACAGTTCAGGGTCAAACAAGACGCCCGGGATCTGGTATGGAGATGGATCACGAGATGGAATGTGCAGCCATGGAGGCAGTAAACGAGAGACCTGGGTTCAATTCCATGCAGGGCTAAACCTTGTGAAAGTTTCCTTAGTCCGCATGCCTGACAAATAATCCCTCAAGGAGAAGAAAAATAATAATAGATTGATCATTTCAAACCTACGACTGTTTGTGGGAAAGTCAGAAAGTCATTCAGCCCATAGGTTCTACCAAAATGCAATTCTTTCAATCCCATCTACCTCTCTCTCTCTCTCTCATAGCTCAAGGGTTAGAGTGCTCGACACCCACAAGTGAGAGGATGGGAGTTCAATTCCCGGACGGACGGGCGGGCGGGCGGGCGGGCAGGGCGAAACCTTGGACAAGTTTTCTTACTCCACACACACCCGCCTTTGTTTACCTAGCAGCAAGTAGGAACCAGGTTGATGGCGATTGGCGGATTGATTTACAGAGCTATAATAGGGCTGTTGATGAGAGCACAGCCCAGCCTGGACCTTGAAGGGTAGACCAGTCAATGGCGGGGGGGCAGGGCAGGGCAGGGCAGGGCAGGGCAGGGCAGGGCAGGGCAGGGCAGGGCAGGGCAGGGCAGTGAATCCTCCCACTGTAGCTCCTGTTAACCCCGCAGCCAAAGCCCTAACTAACAGTTAGGTGGTCCTAGCTGGACAAGCAGACAGCACGTTCAATGACTGTGCTATGTGGGCTTAGTTGATCAGACTGCAGCATTTACCCCTCCGCTTGCCAGAGAAATACCCCCGTTCACTTTCCACCAACAATCGTCTTCTAGACGTCTCACGGCGCTTCACGGAATAGACTGTAAAGTGAATTGACTGTATGTTAGTGATACGAAACATGCATTAAAATGACCAATTTATTATTGGTTTTTTTTGGAGGGATTATTGTCAGGTGCAAGTGTGTGTGCGGGAGGAGTAAGGAAACTTGCCCAAGGTTTCAACCCCCGCCCCCACCACCCCACCCTCAGCTGTGAATTTTTACCCACGTCAATCAATCAACCAATCAATCAATACATTTATATAGCGCCCTTCACGTCGAGAGGACGTCCCAAGGCGCTATACAGTTAGGTACGGACACGAGCAGGGGTGGGAGGGGTCAGGGCAGGATGAAGGAGCGTAGGAAAATTGACTGTATATTTGTGAGCGAAACGCGGCAGCCAAATTGCGCACAGCAGTGTCCCTCGCTTGTAAGGCGAAAACTCTAACCACTGAGCCACAGGGCTCTGACGTTTGGAGGACGTCACAAATCGTTGCACGGTCAGGGATTTGGACCCGAGCTGGGGTTAGGATTAGGGAGGGTGGAGGGCCGGAAGGGTAGGGTAAGCGGGTGGTCCATGGGGCGATTGGAATTTGCGTTTGAGCAATTATTAACACTAAAAGAGGCAGAAAGACGCAGAGAGACAAAGCAAGAGAGAAACAGAACGGGTAAGGCAGAAGGAGCGGGCGAGAGAGAGATGGAGTGAGAGAGAGCAAGTGAGATGGACAGAGCGAGAGAGGTAGAGTGAGAGAAAGAGAGAGATGGAATGAGAGAAAGAGAGAGATGGAGTGACAGTGAGAGAGAGATGGAGTGACAGCGAGAGAGAGAGAGAGAGAGAGAGAGAGAGAGCAAGACAAATAGAGGGAGAGAGAGATACAGCAAGAGAAAGAGGGAGGCAGAGCGAGAGAGAAAGAGACGCAGAGCGAGAGAGAGATGGAGTGAGGGAGAGAGAGTAAGACGGACAGAGTGAGCAAGGTGGAGTGAGAACGAGATAGCTAGAGAGAGAGACGGAGTGACAGAATGAGAGAGACACAATGAGAGAGAGAGAGAGAGAGAGGAAAACAGTGGGATGTGGGTGGGAGGAGGGGGGTTGGGGGGGGCTTAGCAAAAGTGAAGATGTGAACGGTTTTCCAACCGAAATGAAACAAAGGTTTCAAGCCTTCGCTCTGTTTGCAAAGTGTTTCATGATGAATAATCTATCCATATGTATAATATATCTATATATATATATATATATATATATATATATGTGTGTGTGTGTATGTGTCGAAAGGTAACTGCGTTTGTCCATTCCTCAAAGTGTTTTGGTTTGTTTTATTTAACGTGTTCTGCAGACCGATCAAAGATTTCTTCCTCCTCAACCTCCCCTCCCCTCCCTCCCCCTACTCTCACCTCCCAAAGTCTGGGCAGAATGCCAAAGAGGCGAGGACTGAAGTATTTCTCCAGCATCCCTTTGGGTTTGAGAGTGACCTATGTGTGTGTGTGTGTGTGTAAAAAAAAGCAGGAGAGGGAGAGCAGAGAAAGAGAGAGAAAGAGAGAGGGCGAGGCTCTCTTGAAAGCTACCAATGCTAAGGAGACTCGTTTGAAACCGCAGCTGTATGGCGTCAATGTGGCTCAGTCGGCATGCTCAGTGAGAGGGGATAAAGCCCAGATTCATTAGGTTGGTTCCTGGGATGAGGAGGTTGAGCGACCTAGGCCTGTATTCTCTAGCATATAGAAGAATTAGATGTGATCTTAGAGAAACCTGTAAGAGTTAGGTTGTTAAGATTATTAAAGGGCCATGACAGAGTAGACAGTAGGAGACTGTTTCCCCTGGTTGGAGGAACTATAAATAGGAGTCATGGTCTTAAGATTAACGGTCAGCCTTTTCGCATTGAGTTGAGGAAAAACTTCTTCACTCAGAGGGTAGCGAATTTATGGAATCCTCCACCCCCAAAAGGCCGTAGATGCTCAGTCAGTCCTTGAACGTATTCAAGACTGAGATTAATAGATTTCTAATGGATAAAGGGATTAAGGGATATGGGGATAAGGTGGGCAGCTGGAGTTAGATTAGAAGATCAGTCATGATCTTATTGAATGGCGGCGCAGGCTCGAGGAGCTGAATGACCTACTACTGCTCTTATGTTCTTATGTTCAATTGCTAATGAGTCAGATAGTTGTGGGGTTCAAGTAGGGGCTTTGAGCTTGTAGACTAGGCCGGGGTTCCATTGCAACGCTGGACAGGCGAAGGTTTGGACCCGAGCCGGGGGTTAGGATGGGGTGGGGAGGTGATGGAGGCGGGTAAGTGTAGGGGGGTGGGCGCCGAAGGAGCTGTCGAAGAGGAAGGGTCTTGGGGAGGGCCTTGAAGGAGGCAAGGGAGGGAGGCAGTGAGGTGAAGGGAACGTGGAATGGAGTTCCAGAGGGCAGGGGAGAAGGCAGGGGAGGAGAACCTGAAGGCCAGACTACCAAAGGTGGGGCGGACGGGGTGGACGGGGGGGGAGTTGGAAAACGGGACGGTGGGGGAGACATAGGAAGCGCTGGAGCTTCTTGGAAGCCACTAGTGCTAAGGAGACTCGTTTGAAACCGCAGCTGTATGGCTGAACGGGCAGGTCGAGATGGAGTTAGCGGAGATATTATATACAGGAGGAGCAGTGTTGGCGAAGTCAATCTCCTGGCCAACAGTGAATTCCTCTCTCCCCCACCCCCACAAAAGTCGGCCGTTAACTTTGTGGCTGTTTGCGGCGGGGATTGCTGTTCTGTAAATCGGCTGCTGCGTTCACTCATCCAACATTCACAAGTCACTGCGCATTACGGTGAGACCTGCAAAGCGCTTTAGACCTCCTCAGCGCCGTGGAGTGGCTCCATCGGGAAACTCTCGGGCTCCTTGCGTGGATAGACATCGACAGGAAGCATCTCTCTCTTACCTTCCTGATCCTGATTGTGTTCGGTCGATTCTGAATTGCAAAGCGCCTTCACAGAATATACCGCCGAGTGAATTGCCGGTATGTTTGTGAGGCGAAACCGGGCGGCCAGTTGCGCACAGCAGCGTCCCCGCAAACAGCCGCGGGTTGAAGTGACCAATTGTTTCTGTTCGGGGATTATTATCAGACGTGTGGAGTAAGGAAACTTGCCCAAGGTTTCGCTCCTGACTGGAATTGAACCCAGTTCTCTCACTTGTAAGGCACTAATCACTCAACTGCAGGACGACATATTCGAACTCCCGACAATCATTCTTAACTCTCTCGTTGCCTTACTCCCCCCCCCACCACCCCCCCCACCCCCGCACGCTCCCGATAAACTTAAATAATAATCATTTTGCCACTGAATCCACAACTGTGGGGACGCTGCTGTGTGCAACTGACTGCTGCGTTTTGCCCACAAAATATAGCTAATTCACTTCACAGTGTATTCCATGCAGGGTTTCGAGACGTCTCAAAGACATGATAAGGCGCTGTATCAAATGGAAGGATTATTCTTATTAGCTGAGTGTGTGTAGATGTCTGTGTGTGTGAATTTGTCTGTGTGTGTGAACAGTGTGAGGTGGGTGATCAGGTGTGCGCCCGTCTGTGAGCAGTGTGTGTGTGTGTGTGTGTCTGTGTATCTGTCTGTGTGGCGTGTGTGTGTGTACGCTTGCGCAGTACAAGGTATGGTGTGGTATGTCTGTGTATAGTGGTGTTTTGTGTCTGTGTGCCTGTGCGGTGTATGTGTGGTGTGTTTGTATCTGTGTGTACTGTGTCTGTGTGTGTGTGTGCGCGATGTGTTTGTGTGTGTGTACCTGTGTGTTTGTGTGTATACCTGCTCGTAGAGTATGTGTGCCATTAAGCCTGTGTGTGTGTGTGTGGGAAGGGAGTGCCTCTTTTGCTGACTCGAGTAGCCATCTACCAATTATGTTTCTCGGAGAGAATTGTGGCTTGCAGCCAAAATCCAGCCATTATTCATCCGGTCGATGAGAAACTCCTCACAGACACGACCTGTAGCAAAATGGTTCCCTTGCAAGACTGCACAGAGAATCCAGAGCTTTCTCACACAGCGCTGTGACTTGGCTCTGCTCACCCCTGGCCTTTTTATCCTCCCAACTGTGTGCAGTCCTGTAGCTCAGTGGTTAGAGGGTCCAACTCGCAAGCCAGAAGACCCGGGTTCGATTCCCGGGCGGATCAGGATGAAACGTTACAGAAGTTTCCTTACTCCACAACACACATACCTCCGTTTACCTAACAGTCAGTAGGAACCCGTTTGTTAATCAATTGGCGGGTAACTTTTACCCTCCCCCTAAAATAATAATAATAAATTTGTCGCTTCAATCCACGGCTGTTTGTGGGGACGCTGATCGACCGAGGCGTTTCGCCCGCAAAAATATCCACTGAATTCTAACCCTCCTTGCGTTTTGATGTGGCACTTTGCACATCTCACCGACATCTCGAAGCGCTTCACGGTATGTACACCGTGGAGGGGATTGACCGCACATTTGTGGGCGAAATTCACTTTACGGTGAATCCCGCAAAGTACTTTGAGAGACGCCTCGAAAGAGCGATCGATCAGGGAGGATTCATGATGATTGTAATGTTCTCCTCCGTCGTGGGGACATCGCCAGCCTTCCTGCCTCGCGCTCCGGCCTCCACCTCTGCCATATTGTTAACAGTAATCCTGGCATTGGATACAACACCTTATCACGGCTCCGGGACGCCTCAAAGCGCGTCAAAGAATACATTGTAAAAGCGAATCGACTTGGACTGTGCACATTTTGCGCGCGAAGCCGTGCGGCCAATTGGGCAGCGGCAGCGTCCCCACAAACAGGGGTGGGCGGACGTTGAATATGGTGTCAGAGTGTGGAATGTTAACTCGAATGGCTGGCGAAGCTGAACTCAGAACAGCGGCGAGAGAAGAGAGTCGGATAAATTCGCAAGTAAATTAATGGTAAAGGATGTCAGGGGTTTGGAGCTCCATTGGGGGAAAGCGAGCACCAGCGCAGACACCGTGGGGAGAGACAGAGAGAGAGAGAGAGAGAGAGAGAGACAGAGAGAGAATGGGGTTAGAGTAGAGAGCTCCAGATTAAAAGAGGGAGCAATTCTCTCACGGTATAAATGGGGATGGGGGGTGGTGGGGTAGGGGGTCAATGGGTTTAATGTGATGGTGGTAGTGAGTGAGAATGGATCTTAACAGGAGTGATTTGGCAAGACGTTTGCTGAAGTCGTTCTGTTTGGTTCGGAGATTTTTATGGTGAGGGCCTGGGTAGGATTCAGAACATTCTGTCTTCCAGTCTTGGTGTGACAGTAAAATAACCGTTTATGATCAGCGAGGCTAAAAAAAAAAGTGTAGACGCAAAGACAGAACCTTCGCTCTTCCTAGAAATAAGTCTGATTCGTATTGCAGTTGCTTTATCGTAACGATAATAATAATAATCCTTGCCCTTGCCAGATCAGGAATCTGGGTGTCTTGTTCGACCCCGAGCTATCCTTCCTCCCCCACATCCGCTCCATGACCGGCACAGCCTTCCATCACCTCCGCAATATCCCCAGACTCCGCCACTGCCTCACCCCCCCCCACGCCGCCGAAACCCTCGTCCACGCCTCTATCACTTCCAGGCTCGACTACGGGAACTCTCTCCTCGTCGGCCTCCCCAGCTCCTCCCTTCACAAGCTGCAGATCATTCAGAACTCTGCAGCTCGTGTTCTCTCCCGCACCAGGCTTCACGACCACATCACTCCCACCCTCGCCCGTCTCCACTGGCTCCCGTCACGCAGAGGATCGAATTCAAGATCCTCGTCCTCACTTTCAACGCCATTCACGGTCATTAAGCGCTCTGAGACGCCATCCGGGGTGGAGGGCGCTATATAAATCGAAGTTGTTGTTGTTGTTGCCCCCGCCTATCTCTCTGACCTACTGTCTCCCTATCAGCCTCCCCGCGCCCTCTGTTCAGCAGCCTCAGGCCTGCTCCGCGTCCCCCGCCCAAACCGCCCAACCATCGGCGGCCGGGCTTTCAGCCTCTCTGCTCCCATACTGTGGAACTCCATCCCGCAGCCCCTCCTCCTCGCTTCCTCCCTTTCCTCCTTCAAGGCCGGTCTCAAGACCTTACTCTTCGTCACGCCTTCGGCTGCCCCACTAACTCTCCCCCCTCTCCCTCTCTCCTTCCCCTTCCCCCCCCACCCCCCGACCCTCCCCCCCACCGCTCGGGTCCTGACCTGAGTGTTCAGCGCTTTGGGAAGTCCTCCCGACGTGAAAGGCGCTACGTAAGTACAATTTTGTTGTTGTTGCCCTGTATATCATTGAGATAGATCCCAGCGCTTCACAGACTATACTGTAAACTGAATTGACTGTATATTTTGTGGGCGAAACACGGCGGCCAATTGCGCTCCCCCTCCCCCCCAAGAGTCCCCCACAAAGAGTTGCGGATTGAAAGGACCAAAACGATTGCGTTTTCTTTGGAGGGATTATTATTAGGCGTGTGGAGTAAGGAAACTTGCCCAAGGTTTGGCCCTGACCTGCCAAAGGGTTAAACCAACCTCTGCCCACAAAATATACAGTGGTGATAATCTGTAGTCACTTCACGTTGTACTATACTCTGCGAAGCGCTTTCAGACGTCTAGAAGGCGTGAAAGGCTCCACGTCGCATGTAAGGATTATTATTCTAAAGAGCATTTCATGTCGGGAGCACGGCTCAGGGCGTTGGACAGTCAGGGATTGGGACGTGGCCAGTTTGAGGGAGGAGAGTCGCTGTAGCTCCATTTTACTTCAGGTGGAAAGCGCTCTGGATCGCTACCCTGCCTGAGGGGTGCGACATAAATGCGGTTGTCGTTCAGAAGATGACGAGAGGTTGGCGTACAAGGGTATCCTTCAACCTGTTTGATCTATTCCTGTTCTAGACGCCTCAAAGCGCTTCACAGAGTATACTGTCGAGTGAATTGACTGTATGTTTGTGGGCGAAACGCAGCAGCCAATGGCGCACGGCAGCGTCTATAGCCACCGAGTGTGTGTGTGCGCGCTTGCGGGTATGTGTGTGTGTGTGTGTGTGTGTATTGGGGTGGTGGGGGGTGGGGGTGGTGTAGAGATCTCTTCCCTCAGGAGGTACTGGTTAGTAAACCACTCCTGACAGATTACATGCCTGATCTGATTTACAATCCCACATCATCCAGTCATTAGCAAAGCCCAGTGTCTGAGCCAGATCCCCAGGGACCTCGCTGGATAGTCATGCCAGTCCTCTCTCCAGTACAGACCTCCAGCTCCTCACTCTCATTCCCCCCCCCCCCCTCTCTCTCTCTCTCTCTCGCTCCCTCTATTCCCCTTCTCTCTGCCCCCTCCATTCCCTCCTCCTCTCTTTTTCCCTTCCCCCCCCCCCACCCCTACTTCCCCATTCCTCTCTGTCGCTCTCTCTCGTCTGTCCCTCTCTCTTTCGCTCTTTCCTTCCAACCGTCTCCCTTTTACTCTCTCCTCTATCACTTTCTCTTCCTTCCTTCTTTCCTACCTTCCTTCCTCCCTCTCTTTTTTTCTCTCTACTCCATTCCTCTTCTCTCGCTTTCTACCTCCATCGTTCTATCCTTCTCTCACTCTCCATCTAATCCTCTTGCTTTCCATCTCCCCCTCCATCCCTCTCTCTCTCTTTTTCTCTCTCTTCTCTATCCCCTCCTCCTCTCCTTCTACCCTAGCTCTCTCTCTCTCTCTCTCTCTCTGTCCTCCCTTCTCTCTTTCTCTCTATCTTTCTCCCTTTCCATCTGCCCTCCTTTCCTCTCATTTTTTCTCTCTCCTCCATTTTATTAGACGCCTGGAAAAGCGATCCGCCAATCGACCAACAGTCTTACTGCCGGGTAAACAGAGGTGTGTGGAGTAAGGAAACTGGCCCAAGGTTTCGCTCTGCACTGTCTGGGAATCGAACCCAGGTATGTGGCTTACGAGGCGAGTGCTCCAACCACCGAGCTATAGGACAACACCCAGGCTGCACGAAATGCAGGAATTTGCTTTTCATTAGAATAATCCTTCACCAAAAGCAAAACAATAATAAATTGGTCATTTTCAACGCACGACTGTGTGTGTGTGGGGGGGGACGCTGCTGTGCGCCATTGGCTGCCGCGTTTCGCCCACAAAATATACAGTCGATTCACTTTACAGTATATTCTGTGAAGCGCTTTGAGACGTCGGTAAGACGTGAAAAGCGCTATATTAAATGCAAGGATTATTATTGTTATTATTATTAACCAGGTCGGAGAAGTAGGGAGTTTCCAGGGCGTTAAGGGGGTTTGAAAAGTAGGGCGAGGGTTACGGAGTGCGCTCGATGCCCCCTGGTCAGGCTGTGACCTCCCAGCTGCTGTCAGCCCCTGCTTTATAAACTGATACCAGCAGCCAGGTCGATGTCCTGCTCTAATCGGTGAGGGTTGCCATTGCAATTTCAGTCATTTACTCAAGAAATGAACTTGCCTATGCAGCCTCATATACACCATCTGCACCGTGGAGCTCCTGTAGCTCAGTGGTTAGAGCACTCGCCTTGCGAGCGCCAGACCTGTGTTTGAATCCAGGCAGGTCAGGTAGAAACCTTGGGCAAGTTTCCTTACTCCACACGAACACACACACACACGCACGCACGCACGCACGCACGCAGGCACGCATGCAGGCACGCACGCACGCACGCACGCACGCACGCACGCACGCACGCACGCACACACACACACACACACACACACACACACACCTAATAATAATCTGACAAAAAAAAAACGCAATAATAAAAATTGGTCATTTTCAATCCACGACTGTTTGTGGGGGGGGGACGCTGCCGTGCGCAATTGGCTGCCGCGTTTCACCCACAAATATACAGTCAGTTCACTTTACAGTCTATTCTGTGAAGCGCTTTGAGTACTCGATAAGATATGAAAAGCGCTATATCAAATACAAGGATTATTATTATCCCAAGGTTGTCCCCGTGGGAGGGAGGGAGGGAGGGAGGGAGGGAGGGATTGTTTTGCGGTCGATCGCAAATGGATTGTGTTTTCAACCATTTGGAGAGCGAGGAGGCCAGAGTATTGAACTTGGCTCTGCTCGGCTATTTTGCTTCTTAAGTCAGAGGTGTTTACTGCAAAGTCCAGCATAAATAATTCAGCGCATATGGATTCGACGAGTGCCCTCGCAAATGCTCAGCCTGGTTCAGTCGATAGCGCTCTCGCCTCGGAGTTGGAAGGTTTGGGGTTCAAGCTCCACCTCAAGACTTCCAACCTGTGCTCTCCCCCCTCTCAGCGGGCTGTGACCTTCTTCTTGTTCCCTCCCCCCCACCTTCGTCCGCCCCATCATCGCCTCTCTGCCCCCCCCACCCTCGACCTTTGGAGCTGCTTTGCACACACACGGTCCCCCTCCGACTCGCAGTTTGATTGATTGGTGATTTTCTTCATGGCTGTTGGAAACAGTCACTACATTTGACGGCCCAAAATGAGTGTGTGTGTGTGTGTGTGTGTGTGTGGGGGGAGAGGAAAGGGGGAGTTAAATAGAATAGACCCCATCACTCCATCACAACAATTGTTTCCAGGCTCTACTGGTTTTCCCAATCATCAACCGACCAGTTCGATTCCCTCCCTCCCCTCCCTCCCCTCCCCTCCCTCCCTCCCTCCCTCCTCCCTCCCTCCCTCTCCTCCCTCCCTCCTCCCTCCCCTCCCTCCCTCCCTCCCTCCCTCCCTCCCTCCCTCCCTCCCTCCCTCCCTCCCTCCCTCCCTCCCTCTCCTCCCTCCCTCCCTCCCTCCCTCCCTCCCCTCCCTCCCTCCCCGGCTCGGTGTTAGACACACTGTCAGGTGAAGGGCGCTGTGTAACATGCAAATTGTTGTTGTATTTTGTTAATAAATGAATCGAGTTTGATATTTAAGTGAAGTATTTGATTGCCGGAGGCCAGGACAGCTCGACGAACAATGATGGGAGGAGGCAGCCGAGTGAGAGACAGAAACAGAGGCCTGTGTGTGTGTGTGCGTGCGTGCGTGCGTGGATTACGGCCAAGGTTATTCTCCCCGCCTGCGAATGGGACCCAGTTCTCTCGTTTGCGAGGCGAGCGCTCTGAACCACTGAGCTTCGGGAATTCCGCGCGCATTTCCCAATCAGCTCCACTCCCTCCAAACAAACAGACAAAAGTCGGTGTCGAGTGTGTCCTGCATCACGCCAGAAAGATAGTAAATTGGTCACTTCATCCCACAAGCGTTTCAGGGCTGCAGCCGGTCGCAATTGGCGACCGCGTCTCACCCAAAGGAACGTACAATCGATTCACTTTCCGGAGACGCCCTCTGGGACAAATAAGACGCCACATTAAATGCAGGTCGTGTTAAAAAAAAATGTTCGGATCATGTGAAAATCAAGTGAAAATTGGCCGTTTTCAATCCCACGACTGTCTGTGGTGGGGGGGGGGACTGTGCCGCCGTGCGCAATTGGCTGCCGCGATTCGCCCACAAATATATACGGTCAATTCACTTTACAGTATATTCTGCGAAGCGCTTTGGGACGGTCGACAAGATGTGGAAAGCGCTGTATCAAACGCAAGGATTATTATTATTATTTATTAATCGCTTTGAACACCTTTGTTAAATCTTCCGCCTTAACCTTCTCTGCTCCACACACACACACACACACCTGATAATAATCCCTCAAGAAAAATAACATATCGAACACAATAACATTTCAATTCCCGACTGTTTGTGGGGGGGGGACGCTGCGTTTGTGGGGCGGTGGTGGGGGGGGGGTCGCTGCTGTGCGCCATCATTTGCCGCGTTTCGCCCGCACTGTATACAATCAGTTCGCTTGACGGCATATTCTGTGCACTGTAAGAGCGAATGGACTATATTTGTGGACGAAACGCGGCAGCCAATTGCGCGCAGCAGCGGGTCCCCACAAACAGATGGAGTGAGCAGTCTTTAGAGGCGTTATTACTCCGGAAAAGTGATCCGCCAATTGACTTAACAACCGGGTTCTCACCGCTGGGTAAAAGGAGAACGTGCGCCAGTGTGTGCGCATGCGGTTGCGGAGTAGAGATATTTGCCTGAGGTTTCGCCCCGAACTGACTCGTCCCGGGAATCGAACCCGGGTCCTCTGGCTTGCGAGGCGCGCGCTCGCTCTTAACCAACGAGTTATAGGACTCCACTAAGCAGTTGGTACTTGGTACCCAGTTATTCCTAAAGTCAGCGAAACAAGATGCTAAACCGCGTTCCTCTCTGGCTGGTCAAGAGGACGTAAAAAAAATTCCCTA
>CM068745.1:89423051-89499313 GCA_035084275.1 Hydrolagus colliei | reverse complement strand
TTGCAATTGGCTGCCACGTTTCGCCCACAAATATGCATTCAGTTCACTTCATAGTCTATTACGCAAATGCGCTTTGAAACGTCTAGAAGATGTGAAAAGAGCTATATCAAATGCAAGGATTATTATAATTATTATCCACATTGTCTCGGCCCTTTAGAGTCTCAGAAACTGCAATCGTGGTGTGATGGGTAGTTCCATTAGGATTCTGTACATAGCAAGATAGGAACAGGAGTAGGCCATTCATGCCTTCGAGCCTGTTCCGCCATTTAATCCACTATTTGGCTAATCTGTATCTCTACAAATCCTTTCAATTCCCAAAAGGATTTCGCCTTGGTTGGGGAATTTCCCCCCCGGTTGGAGAATCTAAAACTAGGGGTCACAGTCTCAAGATTAAAGGTCGGCCTTTTCGAACAGAGTTGAGGAAACATTTCTTCACTCAGAGGGTAGTGAATTTATGGAATTGAGTGAATGGAATTGGGTGAACCCTTAAACATATTAAGGGTAAAAGATTGGTCAAGGGTAGGGTGGGGTCAATAAGGGACCAAGGAGGAAGTCTTATTGTGGAGGCAGAGGGCATGGCTGATGTGCTGAATGAGTGCTTTGCCTCTGTCTTCACAAGAGAAGAAGATGCAGCCAATGTCACAGTATTGGAGGAGAGTATAGTAGAAGTGGATAAGATAAGCATAACCAGAGAGGAAGGACTAAAAAGGTTGACGACGCTCAAGGTAGATAAGTCGCCCGGTTCCTGATGGGATGCACCCTAGGTTACTAAGGGACGTACGGGAGCAAATAGCAGAGACTCTGGCCACAATTTATCAATCTTCCTTGGACACAGGAGTGGTGCCAGAGGACTGGAAGATTGCGAATGTTACTCCCCTGTATAAAAAGGGGCAGAAGGACAAACCTGGGAACTACAGGCCAGTCAGTCTAACGTCAGTAGTGGGCAAACTTCTAGAGTCTATAATCAGGGACAAGATAGATCTTCACTTAGAAAAATATAGGCTGATAAAGGACAGCCAGCATGGATTTGTTACAGGCAAATTTTGCCTTACAAATCTGATAGAATTTTTCAACGATGTAACAGAACAAAGAAGATTGAGAGGAGACCTAATAGAGGTTTATAAGATTATGAGGGGTTTCGACAGGGTGAATAGGGAAAGACTGTTCCCACTGGTGGGCGAATCAGTGACTCGTGGTCACAGATTTAAAATAGTTTCAAAGCGAAGCAGAGGGGAGCTGAGGAGAAATGTTTTCACTCAGCGGGTTGTTCGAATCTGGAATGCATTGCCTGAAAAGGTGGTGGAGGCAGATTCCATAACAGCTTTTAAAAGGGAACTAGATCGTTATTTAGGGAGAACAGGTCTGTTATGTTATGGGCAGCGGGCAGGACAGTGGGATTGAGTTGCTCTGTCCAAAGAGCCGGCACAGACTAGATGGGCCGAATGGCCTCATTTTGTGCTGTATAATTCTATGTTTCTATGTTTCTATGCATGGGATGGGGTTTGATGTATTGGGATTGCGTTTGACAGTAGCTGATTTACTTAATATCTTTATGTTTTGGTACCGTTTTGTAACGATTAACCTCTTAATTATGTTATCTGCCCTTGCGTGATCACCCTCCATCCATCCCTATGTGATTGGCTTCAAACCAATTGCAAATAGGGAAAGATTGCACTGAAAATTTCCCTCCCTCCCTCCCTCCCTCCCTCCCTCCCTCCCTCCCTCCCTCCCTCCCTCCCTCCCTCCCTCCCTCCCTCCCTCCCTCCCTCCCTCCCTCCCTCCCTCCCTCCCTCCCTCCCTCCCTCCTCCTCCCCTCCCTCCCTCCCTCCCTCCCTCCCTCCCTCCCTCCCTCCCTCCCTCCCTCCTCCCTCCCTCCCTCCCTCCCTCCCTCCCTCCTCCCTCCCTCCCTCCCTCCCTCCTCATGGGTTTGCAGGAGGATGTCGAGCACAAGTCCCCCTGATGGATCTATCTCTCAGCGAGCTGCTCAGCAGATAATGTAACCCGAACTCGGTCTTGGCCGCCCTCCGAATGAACCCAAAAGCAGGAGAGAGGTGCGGGAGGCAAGAGAGAGGGAGCGAGAGGTTTGGAGATGGGGAGATGTCATCGGCGTAGCACAAAGCAGCCTTTCATAGGACCCAGTTCCCAGCTCTAGCCGACAACAGAGACAACAAGTGCGTTCGTTCAGTCAGCGCGCCTCACCGCAGCAATAAAAGTCTCGGAGCGCCTCACACTGACGGTAGCATTGCCTGCGACAATCACGTTTAATCCATGAATTTGAGACAGCGCCATTATCGCGTAGCCCGGACGTCTGAACGCAGTTCATGGGATATACGGTGTAAAGTGGAAAGGCTGTGCGTTCTGCGGGCGAAACGCGGCAGCCAGTCGCGCACAGCGGCGCCTCCTCAAACAGCCGTGGGTTGAGTGACCCGTTTTATTTGGGGATTCTCAGCCAGGACAGGGGAGAGAGAGAGAGAGAGAGAGAGACGGGGAGAGAAACTCCCTTCTCTTTTGGAATAGTGTCACGGGATCTTTAACGTCTACCAAGTCCCCAACATGGAGGTATGAACTCACGACGTTCTGACTCAGAGGTCCGCGGTTTTCCGCCGTCCAGCGCAGTGACTGATGAGAATAGCGAATAACGGTCGGTAAGAGGGGAGATGCGCCTTTACATACAATAGGACGATTAACCCCCATCTCCAAATTGACGTGTCGCCCCCCCCCCCTTGGCGTTTGTCGGTAACTCAGTGGAGTCCTGTAAGCTCAGTGGTTAGAGAGAGAACTCGCCTCGCAAGCGCTTGAGACCCGGGTTCGATCCTTGAGGATGTTTTCTTGTTCAGCGGGATCGCAATCGGCCGCCGCGTTTCCCCCCACAAACACGCAGTCAATTCGCTTCGCGGTCTATTCCACGAAGCGCCTTGAGGCGTCGAGGAGACGTGACGAGGCGCTGCATCGAACGCAGGGATGGTGTTGTGGTCACCAGATAGCAGACCCCTTTTGTTTTCGCAAGCGTCGAAACCGCAGACCGAGAGATGGAGGCTGAAGGTCGCAAGTTGTTTGGAATCGTCTTCCACCTCCCTCCAGACTCAAAACACTGAGGCCTTTTGTGCGTATCAAAGAGCCTCGCTCGCTGCGCTCGGTACATGACTCAAGTCATTGTCTTGTTGCTGCGAATTCCTGTACAAGGAGAAAGACAGTCCAACTGGTGGTGTGATCGCCACATCACTCTCTCTCTCTCCCTCCCTCTCTCTCTCTCTCTCTGACTCTCCCTTCGTAAAGGGGGGGGGGTTGGGGGTGCCGAGAGATGGGGAGGAGAGAGGGTGGAAAGAGAGAGGAGAGAGAGGGATGGGGAGAAAACATTCTCCTCTATAAACGCCCTCCTCCTCTATAAAAAGGGGAGGTTGTCTCCTTTGTTGTCTTTGTTGTCTCGAAGTGCTTCACCGGATACTCTGCCAAGCAGATCCACTGTATATTTTGTGGATTGACTGTATACACTCTAGTGACTATACGCTCGCTGGCTACCCAGGTTAAGTTGTAGGTCCTGTGTGGAGTCCTGTAGCTCACCCGCGTTACAAGCGAGAGGACCCGGGTTCGATTCCCGGCAGGTCAGGGTGAAACCATGGGCAAGATTCCTTCTTCCGCCTGATAATAATCCCTCCCCCCAAAATTGGCCATTTTCAATCCACGACCGTTCGTGGGGACGCCGCTGTGCGCAATTGTCTGCCGCGATCCGCCCACGAAACATACAGTCAATTCACTTTACAGTATATTCTACGAAGCGCTTCGAGACGTCTGGAAAATTAAGACTCTCGTTGGAAGACACCCCCAAAATTAGCTGCTGGTCACTCACTCTTCCTTGTCCTTGGTTTTTCTTCAAACCCCCGCACAGTTTCCCACGGCGTCCCTCAGGGCTCTGTCCTCGGTCCCCTCCTTTTCACCCTTTACACGCTCCCTCTGGGCGACGTCATCCGCAAACATGGGGTAAATTTCCACATGTATGCGGATGACACCCAGTTGTACCTTTCTGCCTCATCCCTCAACCCCCAGACGATCGATGTTCTGACAGCATGTCTGTCCGACATCGAATCGTGGACGAGGGACAACTTTTTGCAATTGAACGTGAGTAAGACCGAGGCCCTCCTGATTGGCTCAAGCCAGCGCCTCCGCACATCGGGCGCTGCCAGCCTCAACATCCAAGGCTGCACTCTCCACCTCACAAAGCCAATCAGGAACCTCGGCATCACGTTCGACCATAAACTCTCCTTCCTCCCTCACATCCGTGCCTTCACCGGCACCGCTTATTTCCACCTGCGCAACATTGCCAGGCTCCGCAACTATCTTACCCCCCGCGCTGCCGAAACACTCATGCACGCGTACATCACCTCACGGCTGGACTACGGAAACTCTCTGCTCGTCGGCCTCCCCAGTTCCTCCATTCACAGGCTGCAGGCCATCCAAAACTCTGCAGCCCGTGTATTATCCCACACCCGCCTCCGAGACCACATAACCCCCACCCTCGCCCGTCTCCACTGGCTCCCCATCCTCCAGAGGATCGAGTTCAAGATCCTCGTCCTCACCTTCAAGGCCTTACACGGCCTTGCCCCGCCCTATTTAACTGATCTACTCTCCCCCTACAAGCCCACCCGGGCCCTCCGTTCAGCAGGACTTGGCCTGCTCCAAGCCCCCCGCCCGAACCCCCCCACCATCGGAGGCCGGGCCTTCAGTTTCTCCGCTCCCACCCTATGGAATGCCATCCCTCAATCCCTCCGTTTCGTTTCTTCCCTTTCCTCTTTCAAGGCCGGTTTGAAGACTTTCCTCTTCGATCGTGCCTTTTGTTCCCCCCCGAACTCTTCGACCTCCCCTACGTGTTTCACCCCTTCCCGAACACTCCCCTCCCAGCTCGGGTCACACGCCTCCTGTGCAGCGCCTTGGGACGTCCTCCTGACGTGAAAGGCGCTCTATAAATGTAATTTTCTTGTTGTTGTTGTTGTTGTCCTGAAGTCCCTCATTCCCAGAGTCCAGCCCAGAGTAGATCCCAGAAATGAACACAGTACTGTACTTCGGCTGAGGCCAAACCAGTGTTTTATACGGGTTTATCGTAACTGACTTCAGTTTTTTAACCCTAACCCTTACGCCCCTATTTATAAAGCCTAATATCCTGTACAGCATTTTTTTTAACAGCTTTGTCTACCTGTCTCTCTGTTCCTTCACCTAGCTTAGCCGTATGCGTTTTTTTGAAGCAGCTTTTTCTTCATTTCTTAACACTTCCCATAGATGACTGTCAAACAGGCGGATTCCACAGCAAGGAAAACGAGAGCATTTCAGGGACGCTTATTCTGACGCATACAGATATACTGTCATTTACGATGCTTTCATATCCAGACTCTCTAGAAGCAAGACTCGTCTCGTTCCCACAGGAAATCAAGAACCACTCACTCTGCTGAGATATACTGTACACCGGTTCTACAAATCGTACGACAGCATTTTAAAGAGTTCTCAGATTCACGTCAGCACACAAGGAAACTGATTGAATTGGCAAATTGCACACGTACTAGTTTACTTTAAATGTCAAAGGCGATAAGATTTTAGGGTCAAATAAGGTTCTCCTGAGCAAAGAAATCGTAACTATTCTACAGCAACAACAACAACAAATCATGCTTTAGAGAGCCTTTCACATCAGGACGATAACACAAGGTGCTAGCCATTCAGGGCTAGTGTTTGGGATCAGGAGGGGAGGAGGCAGGGATGGTGAGGATAAGAAGGTGATCAAAGGCACGGGTGAAGAGGAGGTTCTTGAAGGGGGCTAGGGAAGTGGAGTGTGGGAAGGGGAGGGAAGGGGGAAGGAGGACGGGGGGGGAAGGGAAGGGTTAGGAGGAGGAACTGTAGAATGGATTCCAGAAGATTGGGGCTGAGAGCCTCCGACCACTGATGGTGAGGCCGGCAAGACAGGGGACGTGGAGCAAGGCTGGAGCCCTCGGAGGCTGGAGGGAGTTTCGTAGGGGATTAGGAGATCATGAAAGTCAGGAGGAGCGAGTCAGCGGAGGAGCTTTCAAGGTGAGGACCCGGATCTTGAACTGTGTCCTCCGAGGATGGGGAGGGATTGAAACCGGGCGAGGGACTGGAGGGTTTGAATCGTGGAGCCTGGTGCCGGAAGGGACATGGGCTGTAGAGGTCCGGGTGATTTGTGGCCTGTGGGGAGGCCCGGGGTTTTCGCACAATCAAGCCTCGACGCGATGAACGCGTGTATGAGAGTCCCAGTGGTGAGAGCCGAGCGAGGTGGCGGAGGTGGGGGGAGGCAGAGCGGATCGTGGGGTGGATGTGGGGAAATGAGTGACAGTTGAGGGTCGAACAAGACGCCCAGGTTCCCTATTGGCTCCGTGAGGTGCAGAGTGTGTCCCTGAAGTGCGATGCTGTCGGCGTCCGAGGTGTTGGGATGTGCTGATGGAATTCAAGCAGGGCAGACGTGATCTCGTTGCCACGGAGCTCCTGTAGCTCGGTAGGTTAGAGCGCTCGCCTTACAAGCGTGAGACCTGTGTTCGAATCCAGGCAGGTCAGGGCGAAACCTTGGGCAAGTTTCCTTACTCCACACACACACACACACACACACACACACACGCCTAATAATAATCCCTCCAAAAAAACAACCACAATAATAAAATTGGTCATTTCAACCCACGGCAGTTTGTGGAGGACGCTGCTGTGCGCAATTGGCTGCCGCGTTTCGCCCACAAATATACAGTCGATTCACTTTACAGTATATTCTGTGAAGCGCTTTGAGACGTCGATATGATGTGAAAAGCGCTATAGCAAATGCAAGGATTATTATTATTATTAAACTGTAGAAAGATGGATCTTATCCAAGATTAGATGTGCGACAGGCTGTCTATGAGGTGAGCAGCGGCCCTCGAGTCGAGGGTGGAGGCGGAGCGGTAGAGTTGGGTGTCGTCCGCATACGTCAAACTAACAGTTGCAACTCGCATTGCGTTCTTCCGTATTAAGTCTCTTTTCTCCGAGGCAGGTCACACAAAGCCATGGTGCATTGGTGGAAAGTCATTTAAAATGCAAACACAATCCATCGGCGATGCCCAGTAGGATCGAACGTAAAGCATGAATCGAATCGTAAGCACGAAACCTGGGTTGAATTCCCGGCAGAGCAAATTTTCTTACTCCAAGTGCCTGATAATAATCCCTCAAGAAAAAGAAATTAGTCCATGATTGTTTGTGGGACGCTGCTGCGGTTAATGGGCTGCCTCTTCGACCGTGGTTTCTGCCGTCCTGTCTCTCTCCCCACCCCCTGAACTCTCTCTCGCCCCCTCCCTCCCTCCCTCCCTCCCTCCTTCCCTCCCTCCCTCCCTCCCTCCCTCCCTCCCTCCCTCCCTCCCTCCCTCCCTCCCTCCCTCCCTCCCTCCCTCCCTCCCTCCCTCCCTCCCTCCCTCCCTCCCTCCCTCCCTCCCTCCCTCCCTCCCTCCCTCCCTCCCTCCCTCCCTCCTACCCTACCCCTCTCCCTTGCTCGGGTCCCGACCCGGCTGTTCAGCGCCTTGGGACGCCCTCCCGACGCGAAAGGCGCTCTACGAATGTAATTTTGTTGTTGTTGTTGTTACAATCAGCCTTTCCCTCACGAGAGGCATTTGTGAGGAGGGTAATGTCTGAGGGGAATAACGTGTGAGTGGGGTAATGTGAAAAGCACTACACTGTCCGAGTGTCATTTCGTTGTTGTCGTCGTTGTGTGAGGGAGGGAGGTAACATGCGAGGGGGCGCACTCTTCTGGTTCCACACAAGTACTGCAGGATTTCACGACGTGAAACAAGTCACTTACAATAAATACCGTGATAATAATCCTCGTGTTCGATGCTGTGGCTTATCGCAAGATCATAAGACGTAGGAGCAGGAGTAGGCCATTCAGCCCCTTGAGCCTGCACCACCATTTAATAAGGTCACGGCTGATCTTCTAACCTAATTTCAGTTACCCGCTCTATCCCCCTGTCCCTTAATCCCATTATCTTTTAAAAAAAACTATCCATCCCTTGAATATGTTCAAGAATGTATTTTCTTAAATAAGGAGTCCAAAACTCTACACAATACTCTAGGTGCGGTCTCCCCAAGACCCCATACAATTTCAGCAAGACTTCCCTACTCTTGTACTCTAACTCTTTTGCGATGAACGCCAACATGCCATTCGCCTTCCTATTTGCTTGCTGTGCCTGCCCTCATTGTCTTGGGACGTCCTCCCGATGTGAAAAGCGCTGAATAAATGTAATTTTGTTGTTGGTGTTGTACCTGTGACCTGTGTCTAAACAAATCCCTCTGAGCACTAACACTGCCGAGACTCTCCCCCTCTAGAAAATAATCTGCGTTTCTATTTTTACTACCCAGTTGAATAACTTCACACTTCCCCACATTATACTCCATCTGCCACCACCTTGCTCACTCGCGCAACTTGTCTATATCCCTTTGCATTCTCCTTTGGTCATCCTCACAGCTTGCTCTCTCACCTAGCTACGTCTTGTCTGCGAATTTAGATACGTTAAACTGTATTTCCTCATCTAAGTCACTGATGTATCTATGACTATGTCCTCCTGACATGACAGGTGCTGTACTAGTATAATTTTGTTGTTGTTGATGTGGACTTTGAGACATCTCATAATCTACTTCACAGATTAATTACACTGTACGGTAAAGTGAATTGACTATACACTTTCGGGGGAAAACGCAGCAGCTAATTGCGCATTCCACAAGGAGACCGAATAATTGGTGTTTTGGAAGGTTTCTTTTTGTTTCGAAGGGATTAACAGGGATAATAATCCCCGCGTTAAATATGTCGCTTTTCGCGTCTTCTAGACGTCTCAAAGCGTCTCACGGAATATACCGTAGAGCTCCTTCGCATTTTGAAGCATCTTTGATACCTTTATGAGGCCCTCGTCCGGAGCGAATCATTCAAGGCAGAGCTGGATTGGTATTGGTTGGGTCAGGCTATCAAAGGTAATAATATAATAATATTACTAATTAGGCTAATCATTATTATTTTTATAGCAACACTCAGAAGGGACAATGGTTTGATGTCCAACCAGCTCCGTCTCGGCTTTATATGTGGCTGTTAATCCAGGTTGAGTTTCAAAGGATCGATTTTACTTCAATCGTTGAATACAGGACTTGTAGCTGTTTTTCACACATAATGACATAATCACGAGGCACTAATCCACACGGATTTCTCCGGAGTGCGTTCTACCCCCCCCCTCCCCCCCCCCCCCCCATTTGAGAATCGTATATCCTTCCCATCCCCAGTCCAAATAACACTGGCCGTGGTGTCCTGTTGCTCAGTGGTTAGAGCACTCGTCTTACAACAACAACAACAACAACAACAACAACAACAACGTTACATTTATATAGCGCCTTTCACGTTGGGAGGATGTCCCAAGGCACTGAACCATCAGGTCGGGACCCGAGCAGTGGGGGGAAGGGGAGGGGTAGGGAGAAGGGGAAGGAGAGTGGGAGAGGGGAAGAGTTAGGAGGGGAGCAGAAGGCAGAGGGAGGTCTTCAGGCGCGACACGAAGATGGGGAGGGAGACTCACCCGACCTGACTCGCCCTGACGTCGGAGCACAGGCTTTTAGCCTCCCTGGCCCCTACACTCTGGGACTGGACTTGATGGTACATTTGTGGGAGAAACGCGCAGCGTCCCCACAAACAGCCGTGGATCGAGTGACCCAATTATTATTGCTATTTATTATCAGGTGTGTGTGTGTGAGTGTGTGCGTGGAGCAAGGAAGCTTGCCCAAGGTTTCACCCTGCCGAGATTATTGGTCAATTCACTTTACAGTAGATTCCATGAGGCGTTTTGAGACGTCTGGAATATCAAATGCAAGGATTATTATTTTAATTATTATTATCCAAATGATGGCACCACATGGGGGCTTGAAGAACCCACAAATACCTACAGGCGAGAGAGAGAGAGAGAGAGAGAGACAGAGCTACCAAACGAACCTGGCTCATAATAACCGCAATACAAGGCTTCGACACCCTGTGGCGCTCATGTACTTCATCCAAATCGGACTGGATCTCGATCGCAAGATCGGGATCAAGATGGAAAAATCCTTCGGATAATTTGATCTCATTCCTGTACAATCCCTACCGTACCATTCTTCCATCTTGTTCTTAATGAAGTCCCCGGTATCCTGGCCTCGACCGCTTAATAACGCCCTGATAATCGTCTTCCAGTCCTCGGTTAGCTCACTCCTGACAATCTCAATCCTTGGATTTGATGGCGGTACCCTGCCACGCTATCGAGACGTCACAAAGCGCTTCACAGAACGCACGGCAGAGTGGAGTGACTGCGCATTCTGTCTGGGGCGCACGGCAGTGACCCGCAAACAGCCGTGGGTCGGGTGAACTAATTTTTATTATTTTTCAAGGGATTAATACCTCCCCTTCCCCTCCCCGCCCCCGCCCCCCCCACCCGTGGAAAAGCGATTCGCTGATCGACTAACAACTGGTTTCCTAGTTGCTAACTTGGTAAACAGAGGAGAGTGTGGGCGAGCGGAGCCTTCTCAAGGTTTCAACCTGGCCTGGAATCGAACCCAGGTCCTCTCGTTTGTGAGTCTAGCGCTCTAACCACTGAACTACAGAAATCCATGAGACTGACATGGCTGCAGAACCTCTTTTTCCCGTGTGGTTGGGGAGTGGAGGGTGGGTGGGGGGGGGGGGGGGGTGGTCGGGGGGAGAGGGGCTGGAATCACATCCTGTGGCTCGGTGGTTAGAACGAAAGACCTGGGTTCAATTCCCAGCAGGTCAGAGGCGAAACCCTGGGCAAGTTTCCTTGCTCCACACACACCCACGCCTGGTAATAATCAACCCTCAAAACAACAATAACAAATTGGTCATTTTCAACCCACGACTGTTTGCGGGGACGCTGCTGTGCGCAATCGGCCGCCGCGTTTCGCCCAAAGGGTATATAGCGTGTGTCGAGCACCAATTATTACTGGTAGAGCGCTTTTCACGTGGGAAGGTGCGTCCCAAGGCTCCGAGACAGGGCTGACATGGGAATTAAAACCACAAATACACAGTCAATTCACTTTGCGGTGAGTATTCTGTGATTTGAGACGTCGCGAAGACGTGAAAAGCGCTCTATCAAATGCGAGGGTTATTACTATTTCCCTGGAGCAGGTGCGTCTGGTACTGACACGTGCTCCGGTCCACCCACCTGTACAGGGGGAGTCAATCTCACCTCACCTGCCCAGGAATGGGAGGTGGGACAAGGTTCGATCGGAAGCTTTTGGAATCTGGCTTGACAGGAAGGAGCGGTAGTCTGATTCCCGTACCCCGTCAGCCCCGCCTCGGAGCCTGGGGACGTCTGACGCGAATGGCGCTCTAGCAGTAACAATTGGTAGTCTATATACTCTATAGACACCCGTCTCCTCTGTAGGCGCCCGCTTCACCAGAATAATACTTGCGTTTGATGTAGCGCTCTTCACAGCTTATCAACGTCCCAAAGCGCTTCACAGAATACACTGTAAAAGCGAATTGACTGGATATTTGTGGGCGAAACGCGGCAGCCAACTGCGCACGGCAGCGTCCGCACAAAAGGTCGTGGATTGAAATGACCAATTTTTATTATTGTGGGTTTTTTTTGGACGGATGATTATTAGGCGTGTGGCGTAAGCAAACTCGCCCAAGGTTTCTATGAACAAGGCCTCCGTGAGCAATTGGCTGCTGAGCTTCGCCCCGCGAATGTACGGTCAATTCACTTGACGCTAGTATGTTCTGTGAAGCGCTTTGAGACGTTTAGCAGACGTGACAAGAGCTACAGTACATCAAGCAATCGTGGATTAAAATGAGCAATTTATTATTGTTATTTTTTTGGAGGGTTTATTATCAGGTGTGGGTGTGTGCAATAAGGTTTCACCCTGGCCTGCCGGGAATTGAACCTCGGTCTCCGGCTTGCTAGGCAAGAGCTCTAATCACTACAGGGCTACACACTGCCCCCCCCCCCACACCTAATGTTATTGTCATTGTTGTTGCTATTGGTGCAAGGTATCAGGGGGAGGGGTTTATGGGGAGGGGCTTTAGGAGAAGGGGAGGGGTTTGAAGAGAGGGGGAGGGGTTTAGGGGGTGGGGTTTGGGGAGAGGGGGAGGGGTTTGAAGAGAGGGGGAGGGGTTTAGGGGGTGGGGTTTGGGAAGAGGGGGAGGGGTTTGAAGAGAGGGGGAGGGGTTTAGGGGGTGGGGTTTGGGGAGAGGGGGAGGGGTTTAGTGGGAGGGGTTTGGAGGAGAGGTTCGGGGGGGGTTTGTGGGAGGTGTTTGTGGGAGAGGTTTTGGGAGAAGGGTTTAGGAGGGGTTTAGGAAGCGGAGAGGTTTATGGGGAGGGGAGAGTTTGGGGAGATGGGGTGGGGGGTTGTGAGTGGGGAGGGGTTTTGGGAGGAGTTTGGGAAGGGGAGGGGATTGGAGAGGAGTTTGGGAGAGTGTGAGGGTTTGGGGAGGAGTTTGGGAGAGGGGGCGGGGTTTGGGAGAGGGGGCGGGGGTTTGGGAGAGGGGGGCGGGGTTTGGGAGAGGGGGGGGGGTTTGGGAGAGGGGGCGGGGTTTGGGAGAGGGGGCGGGGTTTGGGAGAGGGGGCGGGGTTTGGGAGAGGGGGCGGGGTTTGGGAGAGGGGGCGGGGTTTGGGAGAGGGGGCGGGGTTTGGGAGAGGGGGCGGGGTTTGGGAGAGGGGGCGGGGTTTGGGAGAGGGGGAGTTGTTTGGGAGAGGGGGCGGGGTTTGGGAGAGGGGGGCGGGGTTTGGGAGAGGGGGGCGGGGTTTGGGAGAGGGGGCGGGGTTTGGGAGAGGGGGCGGGGTTTGGGAGAGGGAGTTAGAGACAGTGACTAGGGCTCAACAGTGAGAAGGTCAGTGACAGTGAGTGGGGCAGCGACAGAGAGACAGCCACACACACTCACACACAGTGAGACACAGAGAGAGAGACAGAGGCTGCCCTGGAAAGTGGCTCCAGTCCCCACCACACACACACAGAGACAGCCACACACAGAGAGACAGCCACACACACACACAGAGACAGCCACACACACACACACAGAGACAGCCACACACACACACAGAGACAGCCACACACACAGAGACAGCCACACACACAGAGAGACAGCCACACACACACACACAGAGACAGCCACACACACACACACACACACAGAGAGACAGCCACACACACACACAGAGACAGCCACACACACACTCACAGCCAGACTGAGGGACCTGAGGCTCACACCGTTATCAACATGGACAAAGGAGCTGGAGGCCTGGCCAGAGTCTGGCTCTGTCTGTGTCTGGTCACAGGTGAGGCTGGGGGGGGGGGGGGGGGGGTCACAGGTGAGGCTGGGGGAGGGGGTCTGGTCACAGGTGAGGCTGGGGGGGGGGGGGGGGGGTCACAGGTGAGGCTGGGGGGGGGGGGGGTCACAGGTGAGGCTGGGGGGGGGGGGGGGGGTCACAGGTGAGGCTGGGGGGGGGGGGTCACAGGTGAGGCTGGGGGGGGGGGGGGGGGGGTCACAGGTGAGGCTGGGGGAGGGGGTCTGGTCACAGGTGAGGCTGGGGGGGGGGGGGGGGGTCACAGGTGAGGCTGGGGGGGGGGGGGGTCACAGGTGAGGCTGGGGGAGGGGGGTCTGGTCACAGGTGAGGCTGGGGGGGGGTCTGGTCACAGGTGAGGCTGTGGGGGGGGGGGGGAGGGTGTGTGTGGTCACAGGTGAGGCTGGGGGGGGTCACAGGTGAGGCGGGGGGGGGGGGTCTGGTCACAGGTGAGGCTTGGGGGGGGGGGGGTCACAGGTGAGGCTGGGGGGGGGGGGTCACAGGTGAGGCTGGGGGGGGGGGTGTCTGGTCACAGGTTAGGCTGGGGGGGGGGGGAGGTGTGTGTGGTCACAGGTGAGGCTGGGGGGGGGGGGTCACAGGTGAGGCGGGGGGGGGGGGTCTGGTCACAGGTTAGGCTGGGGGGGGGGGAGGTGTGTGTGGTCACAGGTGAGGCTGGGGGGGGGGGGGTCACAGGTGAGGCGGGGGGGGGGGTCTGGTCACAGGTTAGGCTGGGGGGGGGGGGAGGTGTGTGTGGTCACAGGTGAGGCTGGGGGGGGGGGGGTCACAGGTGAGGCGGGGGGGGGGGGTCTGGTCACAGGTGAGGCTTGGGGGGGGGGGGGGTCACAGGTGAGGCTTGGGGGGGGGGGGGTCACAGGTGAGGCTGGGGGGGGAGGGGAGGTGTGTGTGGTCACAGGTGAGGCTGGAGGGGGGGGGGGGGGGAGGTGTGTGTGGTCACAGGTGAGGCTGGGGGGGGGGGTGTCTGGTCACAGGTGAGGCTGGGGGGGGGGGAGGTGTGTGTGGTCACAGGTGAGGCTGGGGGGGGGGAGGTGTGTGTGGTCACAGGTGAGGCTGGGGGGGGGGGGGTGGTCACAGGTGAGGCTGGGGGGGAGTGAGACTGAGACTGGGAGACTTGGGACGTTCTCCCGACGTGAAAAGCGCTCTATACAGTAAATGTAACTTGTTGTTGTTGTTGTTGGTGTGTCTGTGTGGGTCTCTTGAGTGTGAGCCTTGGGACGTCTTGATGTGAGAGGCGCTATACAAGTGTGATGTTGTTTTGTTCCTGAACCTAAGCCTTTTCACTCTTGACGATGCACGCGCGCGCGCACACACACACAAGTCTGATAATAATCCCTCAAGATGAAAAAAATTGGTCACTTCAGCCCACCACTGTTTGTGGGGACCCTGTGGCTGCCGCGTTTCCGCCCGCAAAATATACAGTCAATTCACTTTACAGTGTATCCCGCGAGACGCTTTGAGACGTCAAGAAGACGCGATAAGACGCTTTGTCGCGTGCAAGGATTATGATTATGTTACTGTCGTTCAGGAGCGTCTCAAAGCGCTTCGCAGGATATGCTGTGAAGTGAAGCCTTTCCGCGCTTTGTGAGCAAAACGCAGCAGCCAATTTGATCTCCCCCCCCCCCCCCCCCCCCCACCACTCCCCACAACTTTCGATGTGTGTGTGTGTCTCTCTGTCTCAGTGACCTGAGAAAGGCGATGATTTGAGTGATTTATTTTGGTGGGTGGATCACAGATGAATGTGGTGTCGAACTGTACGTTGCGTGGGTCCAATAGTCCTTTAGGTCTGCCGTGTTCGAAAGCTGGACTTGAAACTCTCGACGATGAATAAATTGATCCAAAGTTTTGTGCGAGGGAAAGAGAGAGACGGAGAGATTAGCGAGAGAGAGAGAGAGAGAGAGACAGGGAGATCTCCCTTCTAACTAACCCATCTTGTTCTTGTTTTGAATTTGAAACAAATTTCTAAAGAGAGATGGAATGACTGGGATTTCAGTTTTCTCCTGTGCGAGTGTGTGTATCTGTGTGTGTGTGTCACAGGTTGGGTGGAAGGGGGCGTGGGTGGGGAATTTTTTTTTTATTATTGGATATCAACCTGGCTCAGTTGTGTGCAATGTATATTTTTTGGTTGGGGATGGAGGGGGGGGGGCCTCCGATGTACACAGAAACCCATTGCCCTACTTGGGGATATCCAAACCAGACAGAATATTCTGCTACCAGATATAAATTGTGGTAAATCCCAGTTATAAATTGTCGGAATCGAATGCCCTATCTCTCTCTCTCTCTATCTCTCCGCCTTGATGGCACATCCAATTTACCTAATTCCGGAGAGTATTAGGCGCAGGTTGGCGAGAGCCTAGGCTTGTGCGAGGAGCCGAGAGTGCGTGTTGGGGTAACTGTTGGGAGTCCAACCAGCTAAACCCACACAGAGCTTGGCCATTGATATCAGCTTTCCCACTGGCTTGTCCCAACGATATTACGTTGTGTCGCATCTTTTCATGTCGGGTGTACGTCCCAAAGTGAAGAGGGACAATTTGGGGGGGGTGGCCATAGACTCGTTCGAAGACTTGAGATGTGGTTTAAAAATAGAAAGAAGAGGAGGGGTGGAGCTGGGGAGATGAGGTGGGGGAAATGGAATGGTAGAGAGAGAGAGATAAGAGAGTTCCAGAGCTCAGGAATGCAAGAACTGAAGTATCTCGAGAAGGTCGGAGAGATAAGGAGCTGGCCAGAGAGTGGATGGGCTTACATAGTTCCATAACACATACAATATTGGGAGTCCTGTAACTCAGTGGTTAGAGCATTCGCCTTGGGCAAACGAGAGACCAGGGTTCGATTCCCGGCAGGTCAGCGCAAGGCAAAACCGTGGCCAAGTTTCCTTACTCCAAACACACGCCACATAATGATCCCTCTAAAAGAAACACTGATAAATTGGTCACTTCACACGCCTGTTTGTGGGGGACGCCGCTGTGCGCAATTGGCTGCCGCGTTTCGCACACAAATATACAGTCCATACACTTTACAATGTACTCCGTGAAGCGCTTTGAGACGTCTAGAACATGTGATAAGGCGCTATATCAAATGCAAGGATGATCATTAATATTACATTTTTAGGCGGGTTTCACATCTGGGAGGGTGACTCGTTTGTACATGAGGGGGAGGGTGGGGTGGGGGGGAAACCTTGAAATTAATCTGTAGGGAGTTATTGAAGCCTGGGGTTAAGGGTGTACGCTGTCTGGTGTGGATGTAAAAGGAGATAAGTAGGAGGAAGCCGTGCCTCCGCCCCAGCCCCCATGACACAGTTGGCCTGTTTGAGTCAGATATAATAATATGGAGTGGGGTGCCGCAGCTCATTGGTTAGATCGCTCGCATTACCAGCGAGAGACTCGGGTTCAAATCTCGGCCAGGGTGAAACCTTGGGCAAGTTTCCTTACTCCACACACACACACGCGCGCCTGACAATAAACCCTCAAGGAAAAAATAATAATAAATTGGTCGTTTCAATCCACGATTGCAGCCTGTCGTGCGTCATTGGCTGTTACGTTTCGCCCATGAACATATAATCATAGAATCATAGAATCCTTGACATAGCGCTTTTTGCGTCTGTTAGATGTCTCGTCTAGAGGGTGAATCCACTTTACATTATGGAGTCTTGTGAAGCTCTTTGAGACCACATCTCAACGACCCGATCAGGAGCTACAGCGAACATGAGATTATTATTTTGATGATATTATCACTTTGTGTGTCCTTTTTGATACGATAAGGGAAGGAGGGCGAGGTGGAGAGGGAATGTGGGATGGAATTCCAGAGGGTGGTGGGGGGGAAGAGCTGTGGCTGAAGGCTTGACTGTCGATGGTGGGAGGGGGCCCCCGGCCTGGGTGTGGGGCAGCGTGAAGTTGATGTGGGGTTAGCAGGTCGCAGAAGTAGGGAGGTTGGTGCGAGGCCATCATGGAGGGCTTCGGAAGTTCGGACAAGAATTTTAAACTCTATCCTCTGGGAATGGAGTGGAGGGGGGGGTGGGGGCTGGGATGGGGTGTGGAGCCGGGCAGGGGAGGCTTGGGTTGCGATGCGGGGTCACGGATCTCCAGATGTGGAGGGAAGAGTTGAGGGAAGGCGGACATGCTGGGAGATCAGATAATGATGGTGCTTTGTGCTGAGCTCTGTACTATCTCTCTCTGTCTCTCTGTCTCTCTCTGCATTGTTAAAACTTGCTGAACATGGTGGTTGGGGCTGGGATGCGGGAAGGGGGAGTGGTGGTGGTGGGGGGGGGGGGGGGGGTGGTGAGCTGAGATCGAGCTGTGAACAGCAGATTCCTTTTTGATGTATTCATTGTGAGTCGAGCGACAGACAGACCATGAGTGAGCGAGCAGACTTGGCTAACCCTCCCAGCCCCCTCCACTCCAGTTCTCCAAATGTTAATCCTTCCCGCACACAGAGAGAGTAATCCCGTGAATTAATTGTTTTTGTTTGTGCGTGCGTATGTGGGGGACAGGGAGACACGGAGGGAGAGAGAGAGATGAACTGGGTTGGGTATGTTTTTCGAAGCACATTCAGTCAAATGAACTAGTCGTGAACCTGTCTAACCAGAAAGACGGCTGATTCTAAGTAGGCGTACGTAACTGACTCATTGAATTAAATCCACCTGCTCCAAACTACCCTTGTTTCTTTTTTAACGGAGACGCGCACACTGCACACACCCGTAAGCACACACACACACACACCACACAAACACACATACATATGCACACAGCACCAAGGAAACAAGTGATGTCATTCGATCTTGTCCTGGATATCTGATAAGCACAGACGCGAACCTATCACCGCACGTTTGAAAGGGGGATCCAAACTCAGAGATGCAGGAGAGTTCGGCCGAACGCAGGCAACTTTCCCCGTGTTTACGTCGTCTAGACGTCTCAAAAGCACTTCACGGAATATCCCGTAAAGCAGCGTCCCGCACAAATGTACAGTCAGTTTGCTTTACAGGAGATTTTGTGAAGCCCTTTGAGAACGTCTGGAAGATGTGACATATGCGTTATATCAAATGCAAGTATTATTAATATTAATAGTCACTCCTACTTTTCCTCACCTGGTATTTAATCTATCCCGTTACCGGGGGAGACGAGGCAGGAATGACTTTCTGTTGCGTTTTGTGCTTATCTTTTTGAAGTTCTCGTCTGTCCGCGTTTTTAAGTTTACGGTGAAGTGGGTGGGGGAGGGGGGTGTAAGGGGCCACTTTGATCCTTAATGATGAACAGACGTTTAGCTTCTGTGTAGAGAGAGGGGTAGTGGGTGGGACAGCTGATGGTGAAACGCGTACTACACTGACTCGTGTGTTAATGATTAACCCAGCGCTGTTTTCTCTTTAGGCTCTCGTTTAGTTTCGTCTGGTCGTCAGACACATTCTGTGCTCAACCAGCCAGTAACCCCCCCTCCGCGCCCCCGCCCCTCCCCCCTCCCCCCCCACCAACCAACCCAATCTTACCCGATTCACTGCTGATGTTTCAACAACAACAACTAAATGACACTTGTATAGCGCTTTTTCACGTCAGGATGACGTCCCAAACAACAAACAAACAAAACTTACATTTATATAGCGCCTTTCACGTCGAGAGGACGTCCCAAGGCGCTGTACAGTCAGGTAGGACAAGAGCAGGGTGGGAAGGATCAGGGCAGGATGAAGAATAGTAGGAAAAGTAACTGTATATTAGTGGGCGAAACGTAGCAGCCAAATTGCGCACAGCAGAGCGCTAGACAGTCATTGTTTCAGGTCCGAGTTGGGGACAGGGGTGGTGGTTGCGTTGGGTGGGGAGGGGGCAGAGGTTTGATGGAGGGAAGGGGGGGATTTGCGGTGATCGACGGGACCGTTGAAGTGGAGAGTCTTGAGGCGGGACTTGAAGGAGGCCAGGTAGGCGTCAAGGCGGAAGCGTCTGCGGAATGGAGTTCCAGAGGTTGGGGGCAGAGTGGCTGATGGCTCGCCCGCCATTGGTAGGGTGCGTGGGTTGAGCGGAGGGAGCAGACACACTGGTAGAGGGTTAGCAAGTATCTGATACAAGAAACTATTTAATAAAGTGATTGAATGTGATTTCAATAATAAAATCACCTCAAACCGTGACTGTCTGAAGTTAGAGGACTCGCCTGGCGAGAGCGAGACACCTGGTTTCGATTCCCGGCCAGGGTGAAACCTCGAAGAAGAAAAACCTTGAGAAAAAAAATTCCTTACTCCACACACACACACACACACACACACACCACACACACACACGATAATAATCCCTCAAGAAACAAAATTAGAAGAGATTAGTCATTTCAACCCACGACTGTTGGTGGGGGACGCTGCTGTGCGCAATTGGCTGCTGCATTTCGCCCACAAATATACAGTCAGCTCACTTTACAGTACATTCTGCGAAGCGCTTTGAGACGTCTCGGTGGAGTGATAAGCGCTGTATCAAATGCAAGGTTTATTATAGTATTATTATTAACTAGGTAGAGGCTGCGATTTTGTCATTAAACCGGGCGTCTCAGGTGAAACTGGGTGGGGACATTCTCTGTCGCTCTCTTGCTCCTATTTCCTCTCGATTGTTTCTCAGGCTGGAGTCTGGTTTCGCTGATGCTCTTCGATTTTTAAAACTCAACAGCCTTTTATTTGGACTTGGGGCAAAGCTGGGTATGAGCTGGTAGAACTTAGCTAGAACGGAGAGAGAATTCATCCCATCGAGACTGGTCCCTTTCAATTATTAACACAGCAGTGATGATAATAATAATATGATTTACTTTATTCATGTGAATTGTGTCTGTTGGTGAATTATCATACCAGCAATGATAAGAACTGTTGCGTTTGACACGGTAAACCTCTGGTTATTCCACCCTTAAACTTCACTTGTCACTCGCAACCGGTTAAATCATCTAATAATAATAATAATAAAGGTATTATTTAATAGCGCACTCTCTCCGCTCAGTCCGCCCCACCAACGGGGAGGGAGGTTAGGCTTTCAGCTTCACTGCCCCCACCCTTTGAAACTCCATCCCACATTCCCACACACGGCAGCCAGTCGCGCGCGGCAGCGTCCCCGCAAACGGCCGTGGATTGAAACTGACCGATTTACCATCGTTTCTGTTGAGGGATCCGTTAATTGTGAGGCTTGTGTGTGGAGTAAGGAAACTTGCCTGAGGTTTCGCCCTGACCTGCCGGGAATCGAACCCAGGTTTCTGGCTGGCGAGTGTAAATCTATAGTGTAAATAGACTGTTGGGGTGGGGGGAGGGGGGTATTTTGTGAGCGAACGTATTCATGTGTTCATGCATAACAAACCTCACTGAGTGCTTTTATTGTCTGTAATTTAATTATACAGAGTCAAGTTTCGCTATGGGTTCCATAAGTAAACAGCGTTAGGTAGGGGGACTTTTGTTTGTGGGTAAACACGGAAGCTGATCTGCATATAACAAGATCCCACAAACAGCAGTGAGGTGAATAACCTGGTCTGTGTCTTCAAACTCTTGGGAAAGGACGTATTGTTTTGGTGGGTCAGGAGGTGGGTGAGCGTGAGGAAAGGTGTGTGAGTGACTGCGTGAGTGATTATATTGTGAGCGAGGATGAGTAGGTGAGAGCGAGGGCGAGTGAGCGAGAGAGAGAATGAGTGAGCGAGAGGAAGAACGAGAGTGAGTGAGAGAGAGCGAGAGGGGACGAGGCGAAGGGAGGGAGGGAGGGAGTTCCATTAGTGTCGGAGTGTAGTGGCTGAACAGAGGATTCGGGGGGACAAGGAGGAGGCCAGACCCAGTAGAGCGAAGGCAAAGCGTATTGTTGTGAGGAGAGAGGTGGGGTTGAGTGCAGAGGGTGGAGTGATTTGGGGGATTAAAAAAAAGAGTCAGGATCTTGAAATCGATCTCCTCCTAGACAAGGAGCTGTTGAAGTCTCGCAAGGACTGGGGTAGTCGGGGAGCGAAGTTTGCTTCGGGAAAGATAAGGAACGGATGGACGAGCGGTGGAGCGAGCGAGATGAGGAAAGAGTGAGCCACGGGAAGGGGGGGGGGTTCCATTGCAACATTGAGCGACCATCTTAACGCTGCTCCATGAACAGAACATTGTTTGTTGATTGGAAAACCTTCCTGCAGGAACAATTTGTACCGTGAATCCACAGTCGTGTACACAATGTTTAAACTGCAAGCGATAGAGATAGAGCGACCTGCTCGCTCGCTTGTGTGAAATCTCTGGAGGTCCGAGCCTCGCAAAGAGAGGACCTGGCCAGGGCAAACCCATGGGCAATTGTGCGTTCTCCACACACGCGCACACACACACTTTACAGTGTATTCTGTGAAGCGCTTTGAGACATCTCGAAGACCCGATATTCTCCTGACATGTAAGGCACTGTACAAGTGTCATTTTTTTTTGTTAAATCATGCACGGATTTTTATGATATTAATTGTACACTGTATTCCCTCTCTCCCTCGCTTTCATTCTCCACAACGCTCCTCTATTCTAGGCAACAGCGTGCGATTTAGCTTGCAATAAAGTTTCATTTAATCTTGGCTATAATATCCCAGGACTGAATGTTCTGGGAAGCCCATGCCTGATAACCAGGTTTCACAGAAACAGTTGAAAGACATTCCAATGTTCTTTTCCCCCACTCTCCGCCATATACACACACAGCGAGACAGATCAGACCTTAACTACACCAAGATTACACTTGTGTAACGCAAAGCTCAGTCATGTAGGTTTCGTTATGAGCGTTTACAAAGCCAACTTCAAGTGAGGTAGCGTCCCACAGGACTTGGTAGTGATGGAGTCTGATAAAGAGCCAGGGAGTGGGGGAGGTGACCGGAAGCACCATCAAAATGAATAGTCTTTAATAATAATAATAATCCTTGCATTTGATATAGGGCTGTGGAGTCCTGTAGCTCAGTGGTTAGAGCACTCGCCTTATGAGCGTGAGATCTGGGTTCGAATCCAGGCAGTTCAGGGCGAAACCTTGGGCAAGATTCCTTACTCCAGACGCCTAATAATAATCCCTCCCCCAAAAACAATGATAATAAAATGGGTCATTTCAATCCACGAGTGTTTGTGGGGACGCCGCTGTGCGCAATTGGCTGTCGTGATTCACCTACAAATATACAGTCAATTCGCTTTACAGTATATTCTGTCAAGCCCTTTGAGAGCGTCTAGAAGTCAACAACCAACCACAACGCCTTTCACGTCAGGATGATGTCCCAAGGCGCTTTCCCGAGACGTGAAAAGTGCTATATCAAATGCAAGGATTATAATCTTAGCGCTTTGAGATGTCTAGGAGACGTGACAAGGCGCTATGTCAAGTTTAAGAATGAATTAATTTTCACCTCTTTTAGCTCAAAGTGGATTGACTATATTTTGTGGGCGAAACGCAGCAGCCAAGGACAACAATAATCACAAAGGCCTTTTTGTACAATAGCTCGGCAGGCAAGGTAACTAACGTATGAATAGGTATGCGGGGGGGGGGTGTCTCGGGAAAGTTATGACAGTAATCTATTGTCTAAACACAATGGCATTTCAAGGGGCCTGTTATTCAAGATTGTAGGAATGGTAGGAGGGGAAACGACACACAATCCTGTGTTGAAACCTGTCAACCCAGAAAGACCAGATTTGGCCTGCACATGGCCAAATCAACTAATAATAACAATCCTTGAATTTGATGATCGTCTCAAAGCGCTTCACAGAATACACTGTAGATTGGATTGACTGTATATTTGTGGATGAGACGCGGCAGCCGATTGCGCACAGTGCGTCCGCGCAAACAAGTCGTGAATTGAAATTACCAATTTTAATTTTTTTGAGGGATTGTTATCAGGTGCGTGTGTGAGGTAGGATCACCTTGACCTGCCTGGAATTGAACCAGGTCTCTCGCTGGTAAGGCGAGTGCTCTCAACACTGAGTTGCGGGACTCCACAAGTCACACGACAGAAGAGTGTCCTTCACAGCCCAGGGTGCTGGACAGTCAAGGGCTTTGAGACTCGAGTTGGGATCAGGAGGAGTGGAAGACAGTTGGTGTGAAGGTTTGGGAGGGTGGCTGAAGGAGGCAAGGGGAGGTGGCGAGGCGGAGGGATTGTGGGATTACAGGTTAGTGGAGTCCTGTAGCTGAGTGGTTAGAGCATTCACCTTACAAACGAGAGACCTGTGTTCGAATCCAGGCAGGTCAGGGCAGAGCGAAACCTTGGGCAAGTTTCCTTACTCCTGATAATAATCCCTAAAAAAATATATATTTTAAAAAAAATTGGTCCTTTCAACCCACGACTGTTTGTGGGACACGCTGTGCACAATTGGCTGCCGCGTTTCGCTCACAAATGTACAGTCAATTCACTTTACAGTACAGTATATACTGTGAAGTGCTTGGAGACGTTTAGAAGACATGAAAACTCTATATCAAATGCAAGGATTATTATTATAACAATACAAACCAGCTAAACCCACATAGCTTGTCATTGACGTATCACTGTCTGGTCGCTCTTTCATGCTGCGTATTGATTGTTCCAGCTGGAGGCTGACAAGGTTATTCAGCAGGTTGTATAATCTGTAGACCTGGTCACCTTTGGACTTCCCATCCCACCTCCTGTCCTTTCCTGGTTGATGATTAACCTCGAGTCTTTGTTGGGTTTACTTCTTGGTTAGTGGGCGTGTGGCAAAAGATCAGTGGTTAAGTGAGAGAAGGAACTGAAATGTGGGACAGGTTAGATTGTCCAATAGAGTTGTGTAGCTCAGTCAATAGGACACTTGCCTGGGTGGACCTGGGTTCGAGAGGACCCGGGTTCCATTCCTGGTGGTGGGGGGTGAGGGTGTCAGGACGAAAGATTGGACAAGCTTCCTTTCTCTCCACACGCACACACACCTCTGCTCACCAAGTAGGAACCCGGTTGTTAGTCGGATTTCCGTTCGTGGGAGAGGCAATAATCCCTTCCAAAAAAAATTAGAATAGTTTGGTCCCTCAAATCCACGACTGTTTCTGGGGACGCTGCTGTGTGCAATTGGCTGCCGCGTGCAATTGGCAGTCAATTCACTTTACAGACGCTTTGAGACTTCTATGGGGCGTTTGAAGCATTGTATCCGAATGCAAGGATTATTATGATTACCATTACTACGCGCTACGCCACAGGGGAATGACGCGATACAAGCACAAGTTGTTGTTTTTGGTTTCCTCACCATCGACCTGTCCTCTCCCTCCACTCAGCAGACGTCTCCACAGCCCCAACCCACCCATCAGGCCTTCAGCCTCTCTGCCACCACCGTTTGGAACTCCATTCCCCCAGTCCCTTCACCTCGCTCCCTCCCACCGCCTCCTTCATTCAAGCTGCTCCTCTTTGATTGTGTCTTCGGTCAGCCTCTCGCAGTCTCTCCCCTCCCCCAAAAAACCAACCCCTGGCTAGGGTCCAAATCCCTAACTGTCCAGGGTCTTGGGAAGTCCTCCTGACCTGAGAGACGCTGGGTAGATGTCATTTATTATTATTGTCGTTGACCCTTTTTGGAAAAAGTTAGGGTCTCCTTCCCTCTCCCTTCTTCCCTCCCACCTGTCAAGACATTGGCCTGATAGACTGTGTGTGTGTGTGTGTGTATGTGTGTGTGTGTGTTGGTGAGCCCGAAACAAAACAGCCATTGAATAGTGGTGAAGCCAAAGGTGTGAGCGAGTTCTTTCGGTTGCACCGTGTGACTGAGGAGAAACTATTTTCTTTGTTAAATCAGTTGTCCGTTCCTTCCTTCCTGTGGTTAAGTGGCTCCCGTGGTTGGTTGTGTAACGGCCGGGCGATTGCATAGGAAACAATTGTCGATTATCTGCAGGTATCTTGGGGAGTGGGCGGGTGGAGGGGAGGAACAGAGTAATAGAGACACAAAAGAGACTGACATTAAGCGCGGAGAAAAAATAGTGGGTCCTAATATAAGGTTGCATTTTCCTCCTCTACATAGTAATAAATCCTTACATTTGATGTAATAACAGTAATAATAATCCTTGCATTTGATGGAGCGCTTTTCACGTCTTCTAGGCCTCTCAAAGCGCTTCCGTTGAAAGCAAATTGACTGTACAGTTGTGGGCGAAATGCGCACACCAGTGGATGGATTGAAACAGTCATGGATTGAAATGACTAATTTATTACAGGTTTTATTGGAGGGATTATTATTAGGCATGTGTGTGGAGTAAGGAAACTCGCCCAAGGTTTCGCCCTGACCTGCCTGGATTCGAACACAGGTCTCACGCGTGTAAGGCGAGTGCTCTAACCACTGCGCTACAGGACTCCATAAATACATAACGCCTTATCGTCTCTTCTGGACGTCTCAAAACGCTTCGCGGAATATACTGTAAAGTGAATCGACTGCATGTCTGTGAGCGAAACGCGGCAGCCAATTGCGCACAGCAGCGTCCACACAAACAGTCGTGGATTGAAAATGACCAATTTATCATTGGTTTTGTTTTCTTGAGGGATTATTATTATCAATGCGCGCTTGACAATAGTGGAGTAAGGAAACTTGCCCACGGTTTCGCCCTGACCTGACCAGCCGGGAATCGAACCCAGGGTCTCTCACTTGCGAGGTGAGCGCTCCAACAAACCACTGAGTTACTGGGCTACACATTTTTTTTTAAAAAGATTATTTATTACTGGTTTGGAATTTGGTGAGAGTGTGTGTATATGTGTTTGTATATACGTGTGTGTGTGTGTGTGTGTATGTGGAGATTGCTTCCATTTTTATTGCGTTAAAAGTTAAACCAACGCAACACAAAACCTGTTCTCGTCCCACCCTTCCCCCATCGCATTATCTTTCGCCAGCCTCATGTCCATAAAACATGGGAGGCAGGAATGGCGGTCGCCCAGCAACCACTCATACACTTGAGTGCTCGGGAGATTTGGGAAAAGCCATGGTTATCTGGCTATTATCTGCGCGTTGTTTCTCTCTTCCCCCACCACCCCTCTCGCTTTGTATATGTGTCTCTCTCTCTCTCTCTCTCTCTCTCTGTCTTTCGCTTTGTTTCTTATTCTGTCTCTCTCTCTCTCTCCCTCGGTTTCTTTTTCACTCTGTGTGTCTTTCTCGCTCCGACTTTCCCTCTCTCGCACTCTCTCTCTCTCTCTCGTATGTGTCTCTCACACTGTCTCGCACTGAGAGTGTCTCCCTTTCTCTCTTGCGCTGTCTCTGTCTCCCCCTCTCTCGCTCTGTCTCTTTCATTCTGTGTGTGTGTGTCTGTCTGTGTCTCCCTCTCTGTCTCTCGCTCGCTCTCATTCTGTATGTGTGTATGTGCCTCACTCTTTCTCTCTTGCGTATGACGTGGAAATGGTGGTGGTGTGCAAAGCAGAACAGCTGCTCACGTTTAGTGCTTTTCTATTGCAAAATATAGTCAGTTCACTTGACAGTGAATTCTGTAAAGCTCTTTTTGGGGCAGATTTAGTAGCTAATAATAATAATACATGATATTGCATTTGATATAGCGCTTTTCACATCTTCTAGACGTCGCAATGCGCTTGACAAAATACACTGTAAAGTGGATTGACTGGGCGAAACGCGTAGCCAATTGTGCACAGCAGTGTCCCACAAACAATCGAAATGATTGAAATGACCAATTTTTTAAAATGTTTTTTAGGAGGGGTTATTATCAGGCATGTGTGTGTGTAGAGTAAGGAAACTTGCCCAAGGTTTCACCCTGACCTGCCTGGATTCGAACACAGGTCTCACGCTTGTAAGGCGAGTGCTCTAACCACTGAGCTACAGGACTCCCCAACTACAGTGTCTAGCGTGTCTGGGTAACATCTTAAAGAGAGCCCCCAACATACCAGACACCATGGGAGCTGTCAGTGAAATGACACACAGCGGGCTGGCTGGCTAGTTACCTCTCCCGTCTTGTCTACATAGTTCTGCCAACTCCATCCATCCCTGGAGCTATCAACTCTTAATCCCCGCTCACTCATCCTCCCTCTCTCTCTCTCTCTCTCTCTCTCTCTGTCTGTTTCTCTCTGTCTATCCATCTTTGTCTCTCTTTATCTCTCGTCTCTGTCTCTTTCTCTCTCTTTGTCTATCTCTTTCTCTCACCCTTTCTCTCTGTTCTTTGTCTAGCTCTATTTCTCTCTGTCTTTTTGTCTCTCTCTTCTCTCTCTCATTCTCTTCCTCTGTCTCTCTCTCTGTCTGTCTGTCTCTTTTTCTCTTTCTTTCTCCCTCTGTCTCTTTCTCTCGGTGTCTTTGTCTCGCTCTGTATCTCTCCTTTCTCTGTCTCTATCTCTTTCTCTCTTGTCATTCTCTCTCTCTCTTTCTCTCTCTTTCTGTCTCCTTCTATCTTTCTGTCTCTTTCTCTGTCTCTCATTACCACAACCCCTCGTATTTATATAGGGTCCTATATATAGAGATTTACGTATCACAATATTTTTGGACAGTGCCCGCAATTATCTCAAAGTACATCTGAGTAATTATTGGCTTGTGTTTGAATATTTTGGAGTATTGAGTATTTGTGGAGTTCTGTAGCTCAGTGGTTAGAGCACTCGCCTTTACAAGCGTGAGACGTGTGTTCGAATCCAGGCAGATCAGGGCGAAACCTTGGGAAAGTTTCCTTACTCCACACGCCTAACAATAAACCCTGCAAAAAAAACACAATAATAAATTGGTCATTTCAATCCATGACTGTTTGTGGGGGACGCTGCTGTGTACAATTGGCTGCCGCGTTTCGCCCACAAACATACGGATAATTCACTGTACAGTATATTCTGTGAAGTGCTTTGAGACGTCTAGAAGATGTGAAAAGCACTACAGTAAAAGCCCATTTATACGGCATCCGCGGGACCTGGCCAATGCCAGTTAAAGCGCCCACCGGATATTCGGGCGGCCCGTGGCCGAAAACCCACCAGAAAAAATTCAAGTTATTTTAACACACCATACACACCAGACTAAATAATAACAGAATATTGTATTGGTACTTATTGTTAAAACTACTCTCTTGCGCTTCTCACATTCACTGGTTGAGGTTTATAGTCCAGCGATTCTTTTTTAAATGTAGGACGCCAAGAGGGTGAAAAAAACGGCAGCGCGACTTTAAAGCTTTACTAGCGGCAAGCCGATAACCCTAGACTCTACTAGCGGCAAACAGAAAAACTATCGGTGCGACAATGTGGGTTATCGGCTAGCGTTATCGGCTTGCCGCTAGTAAGGCTTTAAAGTCGCTTCCGTTTTTTTCACCCACTTGGCGTCCTCCATTTTAAAAAGAATCGCTGGACTATAAACCTCAACCGCAGCATCATGGCTTCCAAGCGCAGCATCTACCATTAAAGGTGAAAAGCGCATGAGTTTAAACAATGAGTAATAATACAATATTCTGTTATTATTTATGTATTTACAAATGCTCCATCGCTATTTTTGCAGATACATTCCGGTTTATCGAATGGTGACTTTTTTTTTTGCGTGCCGCTTATATGGAAGCTTCATCGAGTCAGGGATAAATGGGCTTCTACTGTATATTAAATGCAAGGATGAATTATCATATTTTATAGGGCTTGTTTCAGTGTATCATAAGACCAACTTTCGCCTCCCCGTTCTCATCTTCCCCATCCCGTTTTGCTCTCTTTCTACCCACATGTGGAGTCCTGTAGCTCAGTGGTTAGAGCGCTCACAAGCGAGGGGACCTGGGTTCGACTCCCCGGATCACGTCGAAACCGTAGGCAGGTTTCCTTGCAGGAACCCGGTTGTTAATTGATTGGCGGTTCACTTTTCTGGGGGTGATAATCCCTTCAAAAAAATAATAACGATTTGGTCACTCAATCCATGACAGTTTGTGGGGACACTGCTGTGCGCAATTGGCTGCCGCGTTTCGCCCACAAAATACACAGTCAATTCACTTACCAGACTATCCTATGAAGTGCTTTGAGACGTCTTGGAGACGTGATCGAACGCTATATCATACGCAAGATTTATTATTATTTTACATGTACACACACTCCTTTGGGCAAGACACTCAATTGTACACAAACTGGTTCGTGCTCGCTCACACACACACACTTGTGCGCTCAACGCGGATCAGGAAACATGTTTTGCCTAACATGTTGCGTGTTTATCTGAGAGATATTTTTGGCCTGTTATCTATCCCCCTCCCCCGTCGATTATTTTTCTTTCTCTCGCCACCCATCCAATGTGTGATTTGTTTATCTCTGTGTAGCCTTGGAACTAACTGGCCTTCCAATCGAGTTCAAGGCATCTCCCTCATCTCCTCCCAGGACTGGAGAGTGACCGAGGGTGACATCCGCTGTTGGTTTCTGCCTTTAAGGTCGTGTTTTTATTCGGTAATAACAAGACTATTCCTTGAACTTGATACAGCGCTTTATCGTGTTGAGAGTAGCGAATCTCTAAGGGCTTCACGGGGCCCCCAAAAAAATTGGATTTGATACAGCGCTTTTCACGACTTCTAGATGTCTCCAAGCGCCTCACAGACTACGATGTAAAGTGGAGTGAATGTGTATATTTTGCGCTGCATTTGCCCAGTGCTACTTTGGGCGTGTGTGCGTGCGTGTGTGTGTGTGCGCGTGCGTGCGAGTGAATGTGAGTTCATTTTTCTTGTTCCTCGTTTCGATTTGCCTTTCAACCAACAGATAGGTCTTGTTTGCCAGTCAAGCTATCAATCTGGTTAACAGCTTGATTACTTTATATGGGAGAATTTGCACAGGATACAAACTCCAGTGCTTACTTTCTCCCCCTCCCCCTACCTCAACCCCCCACTTCTCCTCCTCCCTCCTCCTCCTCCTCCTCGCTGCTTTTATGACCTGTTCATCTTCCAAAGAGGTGCCTTGACTGGTTGGGAGCGTGGGAGGGGAAGAGAGAGAGAGAGAGCTATACACGGGAGACTGTCTGAAATCAGACTAATCCTGTAATCTCACTCCAGACTGAATGGAGTCCTGTAGCTCAGTGGTTAGAGCGCTCACAAGCGAGAAACCTGGTTTTGATTCCTAGACATTTCAGGACGAAACCTTGGGCAAGTTTCCTTTCTACACACACACACACACATACCTCTGTTTACCGAGCAGTAAGTAGGAACCCAGACGTAAACCGATTGGCTGATGGGTTCCAAAAATTATAATACTGTAATATTAAATTGTTCACTCAATCCACGACTGTTTGTGGGACACCTCTGTGTGCAATTGGCTGCTGTTTTGCCTACTAAATACACAGTCGATCCACTCTATGGGCTATTCTGTGAAGCGCTTTGAGACGTCTTAAAAGCATGTTAAGGCAAGGTATCACAAAGCAAGGATTGCTATTACTGTTAGTATGATTATCATCACCATATATTTTGCAATGCCAGGAGAAGCTTTCGTGGCTCAACTTTGGGTGGCGTGCGTTGAGAGAATTAAAGAGAAACTTGGATAGATAGTCTTGGAAAGTGTGGTCAACGCGGTTTTATCCAGAATTTCTCATTTGCAGTTTTCCGCCTGTATCGATCGCTATCTTGTTTTTATTCAATCAAATGATTTACCTCTTGCCTTTGTCTTGTTACTGTCTTTTACTCTGAGCTGTGAGACATCGCCCAGCGTAGAGGGCACTACATAAATGCAAGTTGTTGTTGTTGTTCACTGGCTCTAACACACATCTATGCACACACGCAAATATATACTGGCACATACACGGATATGTACTAGCTCTCACATACATTTATGCACAGATACATACACACATATATATGAACTGGCTTTCACGCATACAAAGCTCATATATTATATGTGTGTGTGTGCTTGCACTTACACATACATCCGTATGCACATACATGTGCTCACTATTAGACACACACATGTGTTCACTCACACAGACACGCACACACATACTCTCTCTCTCTTGCTCTCCCAGGTTGGTTGAGATCGGAACCTGAGCCAGTCAAACCAAAGCAAACAAAGGAAGTTTACGTAGCGTAATTTGAGTTGAGTTTCAACTTTGGTAAAGCCGTCCGTTTGCGTTCCAAGTCAGAAGCCCACACATTCTTGCGTTTGAAGTAATCTTCCAGAGTTGCAACAGGCATGTGTGTGGGAGGAGAGAATTGTGTGTGTATCGCTGTCCCTGTGTGTTTCTGTTTCCCTCTGTGTCGTGTGTGTGTGTGTGTCTTTCTTTGTCTGTCCCTATCTTTCTCTGTTCCTGTGTTTTTCTCTCTGTCCCTGTGTGTGTGTACTGTATATGTTTATTCCTGTGTATGGGTGTGTGTATCTGTCATTTTTTTCTCTTACTTGGTGTGTGTCTCCACCTGTCTCTCCCTGTGTGTATGTTATCATTTTTATTTTTTATTGTGAGTATCTCTTTCTCGATCTTTGACCCTGCGTAGGTCTCATAATTTCCGTATGTGTGTCCCCCTTTCTCTCTCTCTGTCTCTCTCTCCGTGAGGACTTTGAGTTCAGAGTGTCGAATGACACTCCTTTGCGGTATTTGAGAGCGAAGTGTTGTCAGACGTACTGACTTTGGGATCAGACGTTAAACGTCCTGCCTCCCGCCTGCCTGCCTACTCAGCTGGACTCTACGTAAAGCTCCGTGACTCATTTGGAAAACGGAAGTGAATTTACTCCTTTGCCAGATAATAACAGTAATAATCAGTCATGGATTGAGTGACCAATTATTTATTATCCACACATGGTAAGGCGATCCGCCAATCGATTAACAACCAGGTTCCTACTTACCACTAGGTAAACAGAGGTGCGTGTGTAGTAAGGAAACTTGCGTAAGGTTTTGAGTTACCTGGGAATCGAACCCGGGTCCTCTCGCCTGCGAGGCAAGCGTTCATAACCACTGAGCTACAGGACTCCCAATAAACTGGTTCAAACAAAAACAGAACTGGCTGGGACGCACTCAGCCCGTCGGGCGGCATCTGCGGAGAAAGGAAAGGAAAAGTGAGTCAATATTTCGGGTCCACGACCCTTCGTCGGAACTGGGACACGATGGGAGGGGAGAGGCTTTCAAGGATTAACCGAGAGGGACAGGCAGGTGAAGGAAAGACAAAGGAGAAAATAGGGGAGATAGAGGGCAGGGGATGATGAGTTAAGGAGGCGTTAATGTTGTGAAACAAAAGGGGGAATCGCAAACAAAAATAGGGGCGAGTAAGAGGTGTTAATAACGTTGAAACAAAGTGGGGAAATTGCCAAAGAACAGGCAGATGAGAGTGTCGGAGAAGACGGGGAAGGTGAGCTGTTATGGCCTGAAATTCATATTTTGCGTTTTGTAACTCGCGTCGAGTCGGTATGTAACGTGGGCATTTGAAAAGCGGCTGCCGTGTTTTCCTACCAATTTCACAGTCGCTACACGTGCCAGCAGTGTACGTACGCAAATCCTCGTCAGAGCGCTCTTGAGAGGCTGTGTCTTGAGAGGCGGGGTTTGCAAGGGTCTGTAACACAAACCAGGAACATCAATTATAAATTGGATGAGTTGGGGAGGCAGGGAAGAAACGACGGAAGCGAGGTTATGGAACTGAGAGACAGCTGGAAGGTTAATCTGAGTCTGTAGATAAGGGAGCCAGGACTCTTGCAAATTAAATTTATGGAAAGAATAAACAAATTAAATCCAGGCACAAAGCACAAAACATTGTAGATCTCAGCGGTTAGTGCGCTCCCTTACAAGCGAGAGACCTTGGGTTCAAATTGTGGCCAAGGTGAAACCTTGGGCAAATTTCCTGACCTTGCCCTCACAAAAAACAATAATAATTTGGTCATGTTGATCCTCGACTGTTTGTGGGACGATGCAGAGCTCAATTAGCTTTACGCTATATCCTGTGAAGCGCTTTGAGGTGTGTAGAAGACGTGAAAAGCGCGATATCAAAAGTAAGTAACAACAACATTAACAAATTACATTTATAAAGCGCCTTTCACGTCGGGGGGACGTCCCAAGGCGCTGCACAGGAGGCGTGTGACCCGAGCTGGGAGGGGAGTGTTTGGGAAGGGGTGAAACACGAAGGGGAGGTAAAAGAGTTCGGGGCGGAACAAAAGGCACGATCGAAGAGGAAAGTCTTCAAACCGGCCTTGAAAGAGGAAAGGGAAGAAACGAGACGGAGGGATTGAGGGATGGCATTCCATAGGGTGGGAGCGGAGAAACTGAAGGCCCGGCCTCCGATGGTGGGGTACAGTAAAAGCCAGTTTATCCGGCACCCTCGGGACCCGGCGAATGTCGGTTAAGGCGCGTGCTGGATATTCGGCCGAAAACACAAAATAAAAATAAATAATAAATCATTTCAATGCATTTTTCTGGATAAATTCCGGTTAATCGAATGCGGACCTTTTTTTTTGCGATGCCGTTTGTACGGAAGTTATGGTTGATCGGGTGCTGGATAAACGGGCTTTTGCTGTATTATTATAATTAATGATAAACTGCATTTGATACAGGGCATCAGCGCGTCTTTGCGGCGTCTCAAAGTGCTTCACGGGTTAATAATAATAATCCTTGCATTTGATATAGCGCTTCATCACATCGTTGAGTTGTCTCATAGCGCTTATAGAATGTACAAAACAAAATGATGTTTGAAATACAGTAATAAGAATATTTCGAGTCAGGGGGACGTCCCAAGGCGCTGGACAATCGGGGATTCGGACGTGAGCGAGAGGGGCTTTTGGTGTAAGAGAGGGTAAGAGGATGATCGAAGGCTCGGTTGAACAGGAAGGTCTTGAGATGCGCCTTGATGGAAACAAGGGAGGGGAGGGAGGTGAAGGGAATGTGGCCAATTCCACTCTCCATAGGCTGCAGATAATCCAGAACTCTGTGGCCCATGTCCTCTACTGCTCCAAGCTTCGTGACCTCCATCTCCCCTATCCTCGCCTGACTCCATTGGCTCCCCATCACCAGAGGATTCAATTCAAGATCCTGGTCCTCATTTTCAAAGCCCTTCATGACCTTGCCCCACCCTACCTCTGCGACCTCCTAATCCCCTACAACAACAATAACAACTTTGATTTACATAGCGCCCCCCCCCCCACACACACACACACCGGACGGCATCTCAGAGCGCTTCACGATAACGGATTCCGATGATCTCTACCAACCTGCCTGTCCCCTCCGCTCAGCAGACTCTGGTTTGCTCCACGTCCCCGACCCTTCCGCCCCACCATTGGAGGGCGAGCCTTCAACCACTTTGCTCCCAATCTCTGGAACTCCATCCCGCAGTCACTGTGCCTCATCCCCCTCCCTGGCCTCCTTCAAGTCCCGCCTCAAGACCCTCCTCTTCGACGGTCCCATTAGTCGACCCAAATCCCCCCTTTTGCTCCACCCTCCCCTATCTCCGACCCTAGTTCGGGCCTGAAACAATCACTGAAAGACGCTATACTAATGTAATTTTGTTGTTGTTGTTGATAGAGTTACAGAGGGTGTGGGGCTGGGTGGGGGTGGGAGGAGAGGTGGTGTGCAGTACAATGAAACCGGAGTGTTTGCCGGCGAGACTTACTGTGAAGGTGGATCGATTGACCGGTGGCCACATTTTTCTTCTCTTGTTCGAACTTTCATTGTGGTGTTTGTTTATGCTGTTATTCTGGTTCCAGGGTGGACTATGGGACTGCGCATCCTCACTAGTCCCACTGCGGTAGAGACGGCTCTTGGGGACGCTACGAGGCTGGAATGCATGTTCGAACTAGACTCGGGAGACTTCGGCCCGCTCGACATCGAGTGGTCAAAAACACCTCTCGACCCCACCACCGCAGAGCAAATTGTGAGTATTCATAGAATCCTGGGTCTGGGTGGAGTCTTACAGCTCAGTGGTTAGAGATCTCGCCCCTCACGCCAGAGGACCTGGGTTCGATTCCTGGGCCAGGACGAAAGGTTGACCAAGTTTCCTTACTCTGCCACACACCCAGCCTGATTCGCCACTCGGGAGGGAGCCAAATACTGCACATGCAAGTTGTTGTCTCGAAGATGTCTCAAATAATATTATTAGTATATCAAACGGAAGGTTTATTACTCCTATCATAATAGAGAATAAAATGGCACAGAACTGGAGGACATTTGACCCACTTTACAGTACATCCTGTGATAGCTCTTTGAGACATCTCCATGATGTGATGAGGGCGAAACATAGGGCAAGTTTCCTTACTCCACACACACGTGTGCCTCTGTTGACCCAGCAGTAAGCAGGAAATCCAGTTGTTTTTGCATCAGGCGCTGGCTGTATCAACCTCCAGGGTTGCACAGTCAACCTCACCAAGCTGAGGAACCTAGGTGTCTTGTTCAACCCTCAACTGTCTTTCCTCCCTCACATGCAAGCAATGACTCACTCTGCCTTTCACCAGCTCCGCAACATTTCCCAACTCCACCATTACCTCATTCCTAAAGAGCTGAAATCCTCATCCACGCCTTTATTACATTCCGGCTCGATTATGCAAACGCCCTGCTGGTCAGCCTTCCCAATTCCTCCCTTCACAGGCTGCCGATAATCCAGAACTCTGCAGCCCATGTTCCTCTACCGTTCCAAACCCCGTGACCCCTATCTCCCCCATCCTCGCCCGACTCCATTGGCTCCCCATCATCCAGCGGATCCAATTCAAAATCCTGGTCTTCGTATTTAAAGCCGTCCACAACCTCGCCCCACCCTACATCTGTGACCTCCTTCCCCTTACCTACATGCTCTATATGCCCCTTCCGTTTAGTGGGCTCTGGCCTGCTCCACGTCCCCCGACCCACCTGCCCGACCATCGGCGGGCGAGCCTTCAGCCACTGCCCCCAGCCTCGGGAACTCCATCCCGAAGTCCCTCTGCCTCACCCCCTCCCTGGCCTCCTTCAAGTCTCGCCTCAAGACTCTCCTCTTCGATGGACTCATCGGTAGCTCCGCAACCCCCCCCCCCCCCGGCTGTCCTCAGCTCAGATCTGAAGCAGTGACTGTCCAGCACATTGGGACGTCCTCCTGACGTAAAAAGGCGCTATGCACATGAAATTTTGTTGTTGTTTTTGTTAGTCGATTGTTGGATGGCTTTTGTGGGGATAATAACCGCCTTCAAAATAATAATAATAAATTGGTCACTTCCAACCCACGACTGTTTGTGGGGACACTGCTGTGCGCGTTTGTTGCCATGTTTCGCTCACAAAATATACTACCGTCGATTCACTTTACAGCGTATACCATGAAACGCTTTGAGACGTCTGGAAGGCATGATAAGGAGGAAGTGGGTATGAATTGACAGAGGACTATCATTGTCGCAATGATAACGGCTGATTTCTTGTTTTGTTCCAACAGATCCTCCATTACTCGGCCGATCGAATCTTCGACGACAACCTACCGGCTGAAATGAGAGGAAGGGTGCATTTCAGCGCCGTCGACCCCAAGACGGGCGATGCCTCCCTCAACTTCACCGACCTGAAGGCTTCCGACAACGCGTTATATCATTGCAAAGTCAAAAAGGCCCCTGGGCTGGACAGCAAGAAGGTCAAACTGGACGTCTTAGGTAAAAAAAAAACTATGATAGGGTAGGCATAGGGAAGATGCTTCCACTTGTGGGGCAAAAGAGACCTTTTGGTTTTCCTCGATATAAAATAGTCACTCACAACAACAACAACGATAACATTACACTGGTACAGCGCCTTTCATGTCGGGAGGACATCACAAGGCGCTGGACAGTCAATGTTTCAGACCCGAGTCACGATCGGAGAGGATGGAGACATATCAAATAGATCACGTAGGGGAAAATTCCTCCACGCAGAGAGTAATGGGAACGTGGGAACTCTGTGGCGTCCTGCAGCTCAGTGGTTAAGAGCACTCGCCTCACAAGCATGAGAGCTGTGACTCGAATCCAGGCAGGTCAGGGCCAAACCGTGGGCTATCCCCACGCCCAATAATAATCCTTCCAAAAAAAAAACAATAACAAATTGGCCATTTTCAATCCACGACTGTTTGTGGGGACGCTGCTGCGTGTAATTGGCTGCTGCGTTTTGCCCGCAAATGTACAGTCTATTCAGTTTGCAGTATATTCTGTGAAGCGCTTTCAACCCTCTAGAAGACATGAGAAGCGCTGTATCAAATGCAAGGATTATTTGTTATCGTAGCTCGCTGTCACAGGGAGTTGTTGAGGCAAATGTTATAGATGTATTTAAATGGAATCCAGATAGACCCCCTATCAACCTGTCTGATCCCTCCGCTCAGGGGGCTCCATCTGTGAAAGGCCTAATCACACCTGTGTGGTTTTGTTTTGTGTCTCTCAGCGAGGCCTTCCATCCCGAGGTGTCTTGTGGACACAAGCCAAGAGGTCGGGAAGGACGTGGCGTTGAAATGCTCGTCAGGCGAAGGGACGTCTCCCATTACCTACATCTGGTCAAAGCTCGGACACAGAGAATCCCTCCCTCCAAAGGCAACTGCAGGTTTGTGTGTGGTTGGTTGGGTTTGTGGTCGGTGTGTGCAGTCGGTGTGTGTGTGGAGGTGTGGTTTGGTGTGTGTGGTTGAGGTGTGTGTGGTTGGGGTGTGTGTGGTTGGGGTGTGTGTGGTTGGGGTGTGTGTGGTTGGGGTGTGTGTGGTTGGGGTGTGTGTGTGGTTGGTATATGTGGGTGTGTGATTGGTGTGCATGGGGCGAGGGGGAGAGATTGCGTGTGTGTGTTTGTTTGGTGCGGTTGATATGTGTGGTTGGTGTATGTGTGGATGTGTGTGCGCGGTGTGTGTGTGAGGGGAGTGTATATATGTATGGCGGGGGAGACAGACATGCAGACACATGTGCGCCCCCTCTCCCAGGGTCTCTCTGTTGCAAACGTAATGGAAATTGAGGCAGGAATTCCATCGGCGTGTGCCGATGGAATCCCAGACTCGAGAGGCTGGGATTGTTCTCCTTAGAGCAGATAAAGTTGAGGCAATTTTATAGAGATATTCAAAATGATGAGGGCTTTTGATAGAATAGATCGAGAGAAACTTTCTGCTGGCTGGTGGGTGGGTTGATAACTGGGAGATAACAGATCCAAGAGAGGAGATGAGGAGAATTTACTTTTTACACAGAGAGTTGATGCAGCCCGTAACAATTTAGGAGAACGTGTCCTCACAAGCGAGCGATCTGGGTTTGATTCCCAACCAGAGTGAAACTATTGGGCAAGTTTCCTTACTCCACACACACTGCCTGATAATGATCTCTCCAAAGCAAAACGTTAATAATTTGGTCACTCAATCCATGACTTTGTGGGGACGCCACTGTGCGCAATCGGCTGCCACGTTTCGCCCACAAACATACAGTCAATTCACTTTATAGTCTATGCTGTGAAGCGCTTTGGGACCTCTAGAAGATGTGAAAAGCCCTGTATTAAAATGCAAGGATTATCGTCAATATTATTACAGTCTATTCTGTGAAGCGCTTTGCGACGACAACAACAACAAAATTACATTTATAGAGCGCCTTTCACGTCGGGAGTCCCCAAGGATTATTATTATTATAACTAATATTAGCCTGGAATGCACTGCCTGCGAGGTGTGGCAGAAACCGGTTCGATAAAATGTTTCCAAAGGGAATCGGAGAGAGAAATCGATTTGAAAGGATAATGGGGTAAAGAGAGGAGGAGAGGGAGCGGAGACTGATTTTGGGGATGGCTTTTCCAAAGCTCTTCATGCTGCGGTATTCCATGATTACGGTGCGAATAGGGTGTGCGTTGTTTTAATATATTTTATAAACTTTGCGGCCAGCGCAGAAAGTTTATCCAGCGGGTGAGGTCAGCACCCTGTACATTTCTGGTCACCTTGACAAAAGTTTTTCTGTACCTGCGGAATCACCCATCGCCGTGGCTTGAGAGTCTCTAAAGCCAATTTAGAGCTCCCAATTCCGTGCCTCTCACCTACACCAATTCACTTTACGATATGTTCAGTGAAGCGATCTGGGAAGTGAGAGCGCTATATCAAATGCAAGGATTATCATTTATTATTATACATACGTGGAAAACCCAGAGACAGATTGTTGGAATGGGATCTCTTTCTCTGTCTGTCTCCCCGGAGGGGATTAATTCTGGAGAGTATCAGTCGCAGGTTGGTGACGGCCAAGACCTGGTTCGGGTGGGGGGGACAGGCCGGACGAATGGTGTAGGGGGAGCCTCGAGTGTGTGTTGGGCTAACTGCTGGGAGTCTAACCGGCTGAACCCACACATGATCTCACAGTCTGGTTTCTACTTAAGCGAGAAATAGAGTTTAGAAGCCTTATAAAGCGCCATATCGAATGCAAGGATTATTATCAGAGTAATAAACATTTAGGAATTTTACTCCAACCTTTTACTAAAAGGTCAGCCTTTCACAAAGGGCCTCATTAGTCCAGTAAACTTGAGCGTTTTCCGAAAACAGGCTCTTTTACTCTTGTCATTGTTTCTCTCTCTCACCTCTCTCTTCCAATGCAGATATCAACACCGGAACGCTGATGTTGAAGAACGCGACGCAGGCTTACTCAGGGAACTATATGTGTGAGGCTCAGAATAGGGTTGGCAAGGCTCAGTGCATCGTGAAGCTGTCAGTCTATCCTCGTGAGTTATAGCAAATACATTTTCAGTTCAACACATGTCATCCCCCCCCCCACCCCACTTCCCCTTCCACACCCTCCCAACATTTGTTCCCATGTTAAAGTGGACTCCTATAGCGTTGTTGTTTAGCTTGCTCACCTCGCAAGCGATAGGACCTGGGCTAGCTTCCCAGGTGAGGAGAAACCTTAGGCAAGTTTCCTTACACTATACACATGCACAGTCATACACACACACACGCCTCTGTTTACCTGATAGTGAGTTGGAACTCGGTTGTCAGTCGATTGACGGATCGCTTTCCTGGGGTTGTAACCATCCCTCAAAAAAAATGTTTTGAATAATAAATTGGTCACTCAAGCCATGGCTGGATAGCATTCAGAGAGTGGGGTGGGGGGTGGGGGGGGGGAGGTGGAGCTGCATTTCTGGCTCAAATGAATTTCTTAGTACAGAGGGTGGTGGTTGCAGAGTGGAATTCAACCCCACTGAGCGTCACTGAGTCATTCCCTACAAAAGGCCTTTACAATATTAAAGACTTTTGTTTGGGGTCAGCTGGGTGTCTGAACATACGGATAGATTGTTGGGATAGGACACGCTCTCTCTCCCTGGAGGGACACTTCCTGCTTACCTAATTAGGCGTGGTATGGAGAGCGCTGGGCTGTGGTGTTAAGTACTGCAATTCAAGATCCTTGTCCTCTCCTCTAATGCCCTCTATGGCCTCGCCCCACCCTACCTCTGCGACCTCCCAACTCCTTATCAACTGGTCCGCTCCCTCCGCTCAGCGGGCTCCGGGCTGCTTCATGTCTCCTGACCCAACTGCCCCACCATCGGAGGGCAAGCCTTCAGACACTCTGCCCCTAACCTGTGGAATTCCAGTCCGCAATCCCTCTTGCCTAGCCCCCTCCCCGGCCTCCCATCAAGTCCCACCTCAAGACCCACCACTTCGACGGTTCCATCAGTCATCCCAAATCCCTTCCTTTCCCTCACTCAAGATCCTCACTCATGTTTTCAAATCCCTGTACTCCTCTCCTCCCCCTCCCCCTCCCCTACCTCTCTGACCTCTCTCCTCAAAACAGCACCCGCTGCCTTTGATCCACCGGGTCTGGCCTCGCCCTTGTCCCTCGAATCCTCCGCTCCACCGTCGGCGGCCGTGTCTTCAGTCACTTCGCCCCGAGGCTCTGGAACTCCCTTCCGCACTCACTTCGTCTTTCCCCCCTCTCTTCCTACTTTCAGGTCTCGGTTAAGGACCCTCCTTTTCGACCGCGCCTTCGGTCCCCTTCTTACTCCCCCCCGTGGCTCGGCCCCCAGCATCTGTTATTGGGAAGCGCTCTGAGACGCCGTCCGACCTTAGACTTGTATATAAATACAAGTTGTTGTTGGTCCCGGTCCCAGCTCGGGTCTGAAACACTGACTGTGTCCAGCGCCTCGCGACGTCCTCGCGACGTGAACGACACTACACGTATGCAATGTCGTCATCGTCGTTGTTGTGGTGACGAAGCTAATGTTCCTTCATTGGATTGATTGGATTGTCTCTAGCCTCGAACACCGCGGGTAAGATAGCCGGAGCCATCATTGGGGTGATCTTGGCCTTGCTGTTAATTGCCATCACTGTCTGGTGCATCCTGAAGAAACAGAAGGAGAAGAAGTTCGAGAAGGAGGTGTCCCATGAGATAAGGTAACATTCCCGTGCGATGCGACAAATTTTTCCCGGGTGAAGAAATATAATAATAATAATAATAACAATAACGTGGAAATCCTGTGGCTCAGTGGTTAGAGCACTTGTCTTGCAAGCTGGGGAGATCTGTGTTCGAATCCAGGCAGGTCAGGGCGAAACCTTGGGCAAGTTTCCTTACTCCACACACACGCCTAATAATAATCCCTCCAAAAACACAATAATAAAATTGGTCATTTCAATCTACGACTGTTTGTGGGGACACTGCTGTGCGCAATTGGCTGCCGCGATTCGCACACAAATATATACAGTCAATTCACTTTACAGTATTTTCTGTGAAGCGCTTTGGGACGTTGATAAGATGTGGAAAGCGCTATAAAAATGCAAGGATTATTATTATTATTATTACATGGGTATGATTCCTGGCAGGTCAGTTCAGGTCAGGGCGAAACCGTGGGCAAGTTTCCTTACTCCACGTACACACACACACACACACACACACGCCTCTTGTTTACTGTTAGCAGCAAGTGGGTTGCTAGTCGTTTTGCGCGTCTTATTTTTGGGCGGTGGCGGTGGGGAGTAAAACATTTCCTCTTAAAAGAAATGCTAATAATTTGGTCGCTCAACCCACGACCGTTTGCGGGAGGGGCGCTACTGCGCGCAGTCAGCTGCCGCGTTTCCGCCACAAAACATCTGCAGTCTGTTCACTTTGCGTAACATTGCGTGAGGCGCTTTGAGACGTCTCGGAGACGTGATAAAGGCGCTGTGTCGATTGCAAGGATTATTATTATACTAATGATTATTCCCTCCCTCCCTCCCTCCCTCCCTCCCTCCCTCCCTCCCTCCCTCCCTCCCTCCCTCCCTCCCTCCCTCCCTCCCTCCCTCCCTCCCTCCCTCCCTCCCTCCCTCCCTCCCTCCCTACCTCCCTCCCTCCCTCCCTCCCTCCCTCCCTCCCTCCCTCCCTCCCTCCCTCTCCCTTCCCTCCCGCAGAGAGGACGTTGCTCCCCCGAAGAGCCGGGTCTCGACAGCTCGAAGCTACACGGTGGACAGCCATCGCTCCTCGTTGGGCTCAATGTCTCCCTCGAACATGGAGGTGTACAAGACGCACTACGACAGATTGGCCACGGACGAGTTGGAGAGACCTCCCAGCCACAACCTCAGTTACAGTCCCAGCCACAACCCCAACTCCAGCTCCAACCCTAACCTGTTGGCTGGGTACAAGGTAGCGGTTCCGAACCTGAATCGGATGGGCGCTGTACCGGTCATGATCCCAGCGCAAAACAGGGATGGTTCCATTGTGTAACTGGCAACTCAGGTTCTCGCAACACGCTTTTATACACACGCATGCATGCACTCACGCACACGCATTATGTACACACACATACATACACACACACGCATGCACACGCACAATGCCACGGGACTTGTAAGTGAAGGGACAACCGTGTTAGGATGTCCACAAAACCAGTACTCGACGCACTGCGGTACTGTGAAGTGGAATACACATGCACCGCGCACGCACGCACATACGCGCGCACACACACACACACACACACACACACACGTGTGTTACAGCCTCGGTTTAAGCTCCCCGTGGTTTTAGCTTCAAAGTGACATCAGTCAGCCTTAACTGTTATTTGTAAAGAACCATCATATGAAATGGCTTTCAAACTTGCAAGCCAGTTCTCTATCTGTCTCTATCCCACCCCCCACCACCACCCATTTCACCCCAACCCCCCCCTCTCGTTCTCTTCTCCTAAACCCCTCCCACCCCAAAACCCATCATTAACACCCCTCACTCCTTACAGCACCCCCAAAAAAGCAACACTACAGCAAACTAGCTTCCAATTCGAAGCCAGATGGGTGACTTTTTCTGTTACTCTGCCTTGATCTGAAATTTGAAAGCTTGTTTTTTGAGGAATTTCAGCTTCTGTGTCTCTCTTTAAATATATATGCTTTCCGACATGAAGGGCGCAATTTGTTACTGTATATAAGTATACACAGGTTGACCGAAAAGTCGTGGTAACTCCCTTATTGGAGTCCTTAGTGGTTAGAGCACTCGCCTTACAAGTGAGAGGCCAGGGTTCCATTCCCGGCAGGTCAAAGCAAAACCTCGGTCAAGTTTTCTTACTCCACATGCCTGATAATAATCTCTCAAGAGAAAAAACAGTAATAAATTGGTTATGTTAATAATACACGACTGTTTGTGGGGACATTGCTGTGCGCGCATTTGGCTGCTGCGTTTCACCCCCAAATATACAGTACAGTCAATTCACTTTACAGTATATTCTGTGAAGCACTTTTAAGAAGCACTTGAATGCACTATATCAAATGCAAATTTTATTATCATTCACTAAAAACGAACAAAGCTGGCACCATTTCTTTTGATTTACTAGCTGTACCCGTGGTAGCTTTGCTTGCGACCACAGGATCCGATAAGGAATGTAGATTTCACTGGTGATAGGTACCATATGGTAGTTGCTTAGATAATAGCTCAGTGAAGTGATCTCTTGTGGGCTTAATTTTCCTTTGTACTTGCATGCTTTCCTGACTCAAAATCCAACCGTGCTATTCTTTGTTCTACAGTTTCATTTAATCGTCCATCTCTCCTTCGTCTTGACATTTTTATTGGTCCTTGAAAGTCTTGATCTTTGCCTATTAGGCATCTTTACACGTTAAGATTAAGAAACTGTGCTGGTGGGAGAACTCAATGGGAGGCCTCAGTGGAAGGAATCCTGTAGAGAAAGCTCATGTTGGGAGGACTCCAGTTGGTAGGACTTCTGTGGGAGGACTTCGATAGTTGGTAGGACTCCTTGTTGGGAGTCCATATACGTGGGATGAGCTTGTTTAGGTCATAGCTCATCAATGTTAAAAAAAATGCCTATGACACTCCCCCACGCAAAACCTTTCTGATAAGGTTTAAATCATGTCTCTACATCAATCGTGTATTGTGCTATTGGCGGACAGACACACACACAGACAGACATTTTATCTTTATTAGTATAGATTAGACATTCTAGTAATAATAATGCTATTTATGCACCTTATCACACCCCGAATATAGTAATAATAATAAAAACCCTTGCATTTGATATAGCGCTTTTCACGTCTTCTAGATGTCTGAAAGCACTTCACAGAATGCACTGTAAAGTGAATTGAACTGTATACGTGAGGGCGAAACGCTGGGAGCCAATCGCACACAGCAGCGTCCCCACAAACAGTCGTGGATTAAAATGACCAATTGTTTTTTCAATAGACTGCCTAGGATTTTTTTCAGATTTAACTTGTTTCAGATGATGGATGTGTTTACAAGGCATCTCATTGAAAGATATCTTCCACTAGATGTCACTGTAGCGCATGTGTTTTCAAAAGGCATGCTGACATCTATTGGTGGGAGGATTCAGGTACTGCAATCTCGGTGTGACCTTATGGTTCCAAACCCTTATTTGTTACAAACACTTTTTGAACGGGCTGTTGATTGATTTATCCCAGAGGGGAGTTGACAATGGATTTCTATATTTTTTAAACCAAAAGCTCTCTCAACAATTAGAATTTTTTTTAAGAAAAATTCCTTTCTTTCCCTCTCTCACTCACACATACATAAACACACACACACACACACACAAGCCCCCACCCCCACCCAGCTCCCTAACAATCCATTCCCCAAGAATGAATAATTTCTCTCTTCTCGCAACCGCATAAGCTCCACAAAGTCCTAGCCTTGTGAATCACACCCTCCCCTCCCCCCGCCGCCCCCTCGCCTCCCTCTTAACGAAGCCTTTGCCTGATGATATTGTAGCCCATCAACAGGAGGCTGTGAGTGGTTCCGGCAGACGATAGGATAGGCCAGAAACTGATGAGCTTTCAATTTCATAGCATTCCAACCCAACGTCTCCCTCGACTTCCCAAATGGAAGCGAGAGGAAATGGTCAACGAGGGTGAGCGAAAGACAATGTAATGATCAAACTGACTCGTACGGTTCGTGTGGATGTTTTGTTGTGTCTTGTTTTGCACGATGTCTTCTCAGTAACTTGTGTTGCTTCCTTCCCTGTGACGCAGTCCTCTGTGTGCGCGTGCTAATGTGTGACTCTATACAACTGCGTGTTGGTGTGTGCTTGTGTCTAACTGTGTGTGCTGCTTTTGGGTGGTGGGGCAGGGGTAGGAAGGGAGGGGATGGCGGATGGGGGTGAGTGGTACAGCGCAGTAGATCTTAGTGTCGGTTATTACAGGGTGACCAATAACTCGGGATATCTACCCTATTTTATCTTGTTTTTTTTAAAAAAACACCCACACGCAAAATATCATTTCTTTAAGATCTGTTAGACATTGTGATGGTATCACAACATTTTGGTCAACCCTGTATCAATTGGAAGAGCTGGAGTTGTATTTCCAGTCAGTTTATGGGGTAGAGAGTTGGGAAAGATATCGGGCAAGTTGGGGGTGGGGAAACATGTGGCCTGTCCCTCTCGCTCTCTCTCTCTCTCTCTCTCAAAACGAGAGTTGAATCAGCACAATGGTGATTTAGTTGAGGGATTACTCTGCGTGAAAGCAATGTGTTGTACCCTTGTTGCTGTGTTGCAGTGAGTAGGTAAATTGTGTTTGATGTTGAACTTTTTCGAGTGGGATGGGGGGATTTGCGTAATACTTTCAAAGTGGGGATTGAGGAAGTGGGTGGCGGGGGCGAAGGTTGGTGGTAAAGAGACCATCCATCTTAGTCTTTCCCCCCCCTCACTCCCCACCTCATGTTGTGTTTGATGTCTTTTAAGTCTTCTATGTTCCCTATGTTTCCGAAGAGGCACGTACTTTTGAGATTGCTTGTGTCATTGGTTGGCGTGGTTGGGGTGGGGAAGGAGGTAGGTGGGGTGGGGAGTGAGATGAAGAGTCGAAATCAATCGCTACCAGGCTTGAGATTTTTAGTGTTAAAAAAGCAGTTTCAACATTAAAAAAACAGGGAAAAAAATAATTCTGATGACCTTTCGCGACCCTACTGAGGACCCCCGCGACCCTCATTTGGGACGGGACCCGAGGTTGGGAACCATTGGTTTAGAGCATCGAGGTCCCAACAGGTGGCCCGCGAACCGCATCCGGCTCGGCGGGTGATTTCATCGGGCCCGAGACCATTTTCAACTCTTTTCCATTAACCCTGCAAACCAAAGCCCTAACTAACGGGTACAGTGGTCCTAGCTGGACAAGCAGCGGGAAATCACTGCCAGACAGTGATATCAATGGCCAGGCTAGTTGGTTAGACGCCCAGCAGCTGACCCCAATACACAGTCTGGGCTCCCCCCACCCCCTCCCTCCCCCACTAAGCCTTGGCTCTCGCCAACCTGCGCCTAAATACTCTCTGGGATTAGGTAAGCAGGATGCATCCCGCCAGGGAGAGAGAGAGAGAGAGAGAGCCCACATACCAATCCAACAACAATTCTCTCCCTCCTTTTCTTTGTCTGTATTCTCGCTACCCCCCCTTCTCCACTCCCCCCAACACACCCATGTTCCCTCACTTACCCCAATGTTTTTTATGTGTCTCTCAGCTACCCTCACCACCCCCACTCCCATCTCCTAACCCCACACCGTTTTAGTTTCTAGGTGTATAAACAGTAAGGGTGGTCTCTTAGGTCAAGGGTCTGTGATGTTAATCGCGTGCTGTGTGAACTGGGGAAGGCGATTGGAGAGGGTGATGAGTTGGGGAGCAGGGAGAAAGGGCACAAATTGAATTCTTGAAATTGCTAACATTCCCTGATTAGCTCTGGCATGTGTAAAACCTCTCACCTCTCGCTCCCTGCCAGCCGCCCCCCCCCACTCCCCCCACCCCTCTCACTCCTTCCGTCTAACTCTGCCTCCCCCACCCTCCCTCCTCCCTCTAGCTCTCTCTCCATCTCTGTCTCTCCCTCCCTCCCTCTCTCCCTCCCTCCTCCCTTTCTGGCTTAGTCTCTCATTCAAAAATGCAAGGATTATTATTCTCTCTGTCTGTTACACTGACTGTTCCTTGTTCGATCAAGTGCATAATTGGGTGCCTGAGAAACCTTTTTCCTGATGATTCAGACAGTTGGTTGAGTTTAGTTTAATGGTAGGAGTGATGGCTCAAAGTGTTTCTGACTCTCTCTGACCCTCTGAACCATTTCTGGGGGATGGGGGGGGGGGAGGTGGGTGAGGTAGGGTGGGTGTGAGAGGGGGTAGGAGGGGGTTGTTCAGAAACCTTGGAAGGGATTAGGTCTGTGCTCCGCCCGTTAATTAGCGCTTTGCGTAAAAGTTGGTGAGATGTTGTTGTCAAGATAGGTGGCTCTCATTGTCTACCCCTAGGAGGCGATGTTTGGTCAGGATGGGAGAGCAGGAGGTGGGAGAGCAGGAGGAGGGGAAGGGGTTTGGATCAGATACTGGCTGGAGGGGGGTGGACGGAGGGAGGGATGGAGGGAGAGAGAGAGAGTTTATCGAGGAGAGGCTTGCTTCTCTGTCACGTGAACAAGAAAAACACGACAGCGATGTCCCTCCCCCTCTCCCCCCACCCAACCCTTCACCCCCGCGCCCACACCCGCCCCACCCTGAAGTGTCGCAGTGATTGTTGGCCAGGACACTTAAGACAAACTCCAAAACAGCCCCAATAAGCAGGAAGGTTTCTACTTGGAGGAACAGTCCACTATGTCTAATTCTATCGAGACTCAATTTGAATGACACTCCCCTTTCTCCCCCATCTCTACTTCCCCCTCCCCCCAAAACTTGTTTCTCTATCTCCTTCTCCTCTTCTATCCGCCCCCTTCCCCACTCCCATCCACCCACCTTTTGTAAAAAACAAGGTTCTCCCCATTTCACTATCGTGTTCCCCTTTGCGTTGGGGGTCATGTTGGCAGCTGAAGACTGATGTGTTCGAAATAACGAATGCGTTGTCGCAAAGGGGGAGCAGGGAACGAGTTTTACATTCTTCTCACTCCTCTTCGCAAATGGGAGGGATTGGAGGGGGGAGGAAGTGGAGCAGAGGGGAGAAATATATATCTGTTACAAAAGAGCAGCGGAACGGTACTCTGTGGGGTATGTGTGTACTACTTGAGTGTGTGTTTATGTGGTGGGTAGGGGGGGTTGTCTGTGTGTGTGATTGGAAATACATGTTGTTGTGAGCAATGGTGAGAGAGAAGAGGAGAAGGGGTTCGAACTTAGCTCCTCATAGATCAAATCCAAACAATTCACCTCTTCAACACCTTGGGACATCCTCCCGACGTGAAAGGCGCTCTATCAATGTCATTTTGTTGCTGTTGTCGTTGCCTCTTCTGGTGGGTGGTGAGGGTGCGTGGAGTGGTGGGAGGGAATAAAGGATTCCCAGTATTCCCAGCCTGTGAGAGTTTGTGGAAAACTCACAAATTGGGTTTGGATTAGGAAAACCTGCATGTTTTTTTAAAAGACACTCAGACATAGACACACACGGATCCAAATGAATAATAATGAATAATAATAATAATCCTTACATTCGATAAGTGCGCCTCATCACGCCATTGAGACGCCTCAAAGCGTTTCACAGGACACACCGCGCATTTTGAATTTGGTTTTAAATCGAGTCTTGAGTCTAGATGATTTGTATCTTGCGAAATACGCAGTCACTACGGCTGACTTATAAAACCTCGTGAAGCGCTTTGAGATATCTCGTCACCCCCCCCCCCCCCCCGCCCCCAGTCCACCCCCACCCCAACCAACCCCCTCCCTGACAAAAGGGTTATCCGTAACCCTCCATCTTAAATTCTAACAACCAAATGAGCTCGCTCTAGGACGAGGAAGTATTGGGGTTTTTTTCTCCTCTATCTTGACTTCCTCCTCTCCTCTGTCTCTCTCTCTGTCTCTCTCTCTCTCCTGTGTTGTGTACAGGGACCATATTCTGTGCTGATTTTATAAAAAAAAAACTTTTTTTTTGGGGGGGGGAGGGTGGGTGGGAGGGAGGAAGGGTTTGTTGTGGGGGTGTGGATTGGGAGGTTGCACTTTGTCTGATGTTTGTATTCTTTAATAAAGCCTTTAGACACTTAGACAATACCTTGTCTTGCTTATTTTACACGCGGGGAGACATGGCGCTGGTCTTACAGAGTGGGCCTAGCTACCTGGCTTCTTCCCCCCCCCCCACCAACCCTTCTCCCCTCTCCTCCTACCTCCTCACCCCCCTCCCCACCCCCCCCATCCTCCCCGCCATTTTTCTCCCTCTCTATGAAATCCTGTCTCTGCCATCTTGCATTGTAAGAGTCGAGAAGGGAGCCTCTCGCCATTCTCCCTCATAGGATTGGGTCACTCAATCCACGGCTGTTTGCGGGACACCACAGTGTACAATGGCTGCCGCGTTTCGTCCACAAAGTACGCCGTCAATTTCTTTTACAGTATATTGCAGTCATAGAATATTACAGAATAGAAGGAGGCCATCCGGCCCAACCACTAATCACTCCCTCACCCGTCCCCTTCCCCAATATCCCAGCAATTATTTTTTTCCTTTACGAGTCCCTGTTCAATTCCCTTTTTGAAAGTTGTTTTTGCATCTGTTTCCAATGCCCTTTCACGGGCTTCAGTATTATTTTCCTTGAAGCGTGTCTCGCAGAACGTCCAATGCAAGGATTGTTATTGAATTATTATTATTATTATTACTACTGCCTCCTCCGTGTACGTTTCAAATATTTCACAATCTCCAAGGTTGAGCAAGATGAGCGCGTGAAGGACGGAGAAAAATGCGATCAAGTAGCGAGTCTTAAAGTGGGATATGAGTCTTATAGAGAGTGCAGGCTTGTGTGTGTGTGTGTGTGTGACAGAGTGTCGAGGGAGGCCTGGTTAAGATTAAATGGGGGGGTGAGAGGGGAGTTAAAATCTATTTAGGGTCAACGCACAGCAACAAAACAACAAAACCCAGCAACTGCTGATTGTAGCATCAGGCAGCGTAGATTGCAATCTTAAAGACCCTCCACCCTTTGCACTCCATGTGGGAGAGCGTAATCGATGTCAGGGAGAAAGTAGTGGAGGAGGGAGGAGGAGACAACAACGGCTTGTATTGAGCAGCCTCCCCTATCGCGTCTTCGAGGCGTCTCAAAGCCCCTCGCGGTACGATACTGTTGAGTGCATCGACCGCGTAGATTTGTGGGCGAAACGCGCAGCAAGCGTCCCCACAAGCGGTTGCATATTGAGCAAACACGTTCTTTATTCATTATTTTTCCCTGGAGTGGTTATGTACACCCCCCCCCCCATCCCCCGTCCCCCCCCCAACAACAGGGTTACTAATTACTGCAAGGTGAACAGAGGTGTGCGTGTGTATTGTGTGTGTGTGTTTGTATTGTGTGTGTGTTTGTATTGTGTGTGTGTTTGTATTGTGTGTGTGTTTGTATTGTGTGTGCGTTTGTATTGTGTGTGTGTGTGTGTGTGAGGAGTAAGGAAACCTGGCGAAGGTTTCGCCCCCTGATCGGGAATAGAATCCGGTTCGTCCGGCTTGTGAGGCCAGCGCTCCCGACCACTGAGCTACGGGGGAAACCGCACTGCACTGTTTGGGTTTGTCTGCGTTTATTGGCCAGCGAGAGCCCTGGGGGCCTCTGACGGGGAGGTGCTGGTTCTGGCTGGGTTGCTAGGGATGACTTGTTCTGCAGGTGGATTTGAATGGCAAGGTCACTGGGGCCCCAACAAATCCCCAACGGTTCTGCCTTTGTTCCGAGACTCAGCAGAATGAGCGCCCGCCCACCCACAGAGTTAAATATAAATTAGGCCATGGCTTTCGTGGGGGTCAGGGGGGGGTGGGGTGGAGGGAACCACTGGAGCGTGAAGCTTCCCTCCTGTATGTTTGTGCTGTCTGTTTGTTTGTGTGTGTGTGGGGGGATCTATCTGTCTGTCTGTGTGTGTGCGTCCGTCCGTCGTCTCTCAGTCTGGCAATCTCAATGTGTGTCAATCTATATTTTTTGGGGTGGGTGTGCATATGTCCCCACCCCCCACCTGTCTTAGAACAACTTCGATTTATATAGCGCCCTCCACGCCGGACGACATCTCAGAGAGCTTTGAAGACTGCCGTTGAACCAGGAATATGTCTGTGTCCTTCTGTGTGTCTGACCGAATGTATGTGTATGTCTGCTGATCTGTGTGTGCCTGTGTATGTGTGTGTTTCTACCTGTATTCAACCAATCTGTGTTGTAATTGAGCTTACCCTTAAAATAGCTATTTTAAAATTATTATTATTATACTAGCTGTACTTATTGCAACTTCACTTGCAACCAAAGGATCCGATATGGAACGTGGATTGACACTGAGACACACACAGACAGACATTTAAAGCTGCATTTATGCCCAGCCTGGGAGGACTCCTGTGGGAGAACTCCTTTGGGGAGATTCCATGGGAAGACCCCTTTTGGGAGGACTCCTGTGGGAGGACTCCTTTTGGGAAGTCTCTTTGTTTGAGTGCATACACTTTTCTCTGTGGCTAATTTGTGGGAGAATATATTAGTACGGATATGTCTGCGTGGAAGGATGTGTGATTTTCTCTGTTGCTACTTCATTGCAGAATACCTGGCACAGCTCATATTTTTAATAATAATAATCCTTGCATTTGGTATAGTGCTTTTCACATCTTCTGGATGTCTCAAAGCGCCTCACAGAATATACTGTAAAGTGAATCGACTATATTTGTGGGTGAAACGCGGCAGCCATTTTATGCACAGCAGCGTCCCCTCAAACAGTCGTGGATAGTGTGACCAAATTATTATTGTTTTTTTTTAAGGGATTATTATCAGGCTTGTGTTTGGAGTAAAAACTTGCCCAAGGTTTCACCCTGACCTGCTGGCAATTGAACCAAGGTCTCTCACTGGTAAAGCGGAGCTTAATTAAAGCCTTTGTTAAATAGAGCTCATCAACGATAGGAGATCCCTGGAAAAATAATATGACCATGACACTCCCTACTTGCAAGATCTTTCCAATGACGCATAAATCATACCACGTCAATGGGTTATTCCTATAGCAGGGCACACAGACAGACATTTTGTCTTTATTAGTATAGATTTTTTTGTTCAAAACGAGCCGTCCGAATGTTCCCAGACAAGTTCTGTCTCTCTCTCATATCCCTCCTTTCTCTCCCCACCCCAAACTCCCCTCCACACATGCACATTGATTTACACTTGCATCAACACACAAACAGTCATTCGCATATTCATTGTCGCTCATACTCCCTCTCCCCTCCTGTAATATGCATTGCCCTAAATTTCTGCCTTCCTTTCCTGAAAGGGTTGACGGACCCTTCGATTATGCTCGGTAGTCTCTGGCAACCCTCCAATTTGGGGGGAAGCGGAGGAATGATCAGGTAACCCTGATCATTGTCTTCAGACGTCTGGAAGCGCTTTACAGAATATAATGTGAAGTGAATTCACTATATTTGTAGGTGAAACGCGGCAGCCAATTAAGCGCAGCAGCGTCCCACAAAGAGTCACGATTTGAGTGAAGTGACCAAATTATTATTATTGTTATTTTTTAGGGATTATTATCCCTGAAAAAGCAATCCGCCAATCAATCGACTTAACAACCAAGGTTCCTAACTTACTGCTGTGTGAACAGAGGCGTCGTAGAGTAAGGAAACACGCCCAACAATTCGCCCTGGCTCAGGAACAGCACCCAGGTCTCCTGGTTGTGAAGGGAGTGCTCTGTCCACTGATCCACAGGACTCCACAAAGGAAGCTCTTGAATGACTAAGAGTGTCGCGGGCATATTTCTTTTCAGGAATCTCCAATCCTGGATGTTATATATATATATTCTTTAAAAATCCTTTCAATTAAGCCGCAAAATATATGGTGTATGGACGATTGGCTGCCGCGTTTCGCCCACAAATATACTGTCAATTCAGTTTACAGTATATTCTGTGAAGCGCTTTGAGACGTCTAGAAGTTACGAAAAGTGCTATATCAAATGCAAGGATATATCTTGAATTGAATCATGATTCCATTCAAGATCCTGGTCCTCACCTTTAAAGTTCTCCACGGTCTTGCCCCACCCTACCCCTGTGATCCCCTAATCCCATACCAACCTGCCCGCTCCCTCCCCTCAGCAAGCTCCAGCCTGCTCATAAGAACGTAAGACAATAAGAATTAGGAGTGGGCCATTTGGCCCCCCGAGCTTGCCCTACCATTTAATAAGATCATGGCTGATCTTCTAATCTAATTCCACTTACCTTTCCTATCCCCATATCCTTTAAACGTTTCGTCTCTTTTTAAAAAAAAACTTAGCGATTTGAGTCTTGAATATGTTCAAGGCCTGAGCATCCACAGCCTCGTGGGGTAGAGAATTCCATAAATTCTCTACCCTGAGTGAAGAAATATTTTCTCAACTCATTTCGAAAAGGCTGCTCTTTAATCCTGACTCTATGACCCCCTAGTTTTAGATTCTTCGACCAGGGGAAACAGTCTTGACAACATCTACCCTGTCAAGGCCCTTAAGTATTGTCCCCCCGCCCCACCATCAGCCACTCTACCCCTAACCTCTGGAATTCCATCCCACAGTCCCTCCGCCTCACGCCCTCTGTAGCCTCCTTCAAATCGCACCTCAAGACCCTCCTCTTTGACCGTGCTACCGGTCACCCCCCCCCCCCCCCCCCTATCCCCCCCTATCCCTCCACCTGTTCCCTCCATTTCCTTCCAACCAGCTCGGGTCCGAAACACTGACTGTCCAGCGCCTTTGGACGTCCTCCTGACGTGGAAGGCGCTATATACATGTGTAATTTACTAATATATTCTGCGGTAATGTAGTGATCCTAACTGATACTCACAGACACACACACACACTCTCACACACACACACACACAGAGTGGTTTTATTAGTACAGGCAGACACAATAATTATTATTCATGAATCTGCCGTGGATTCCCTTGGCTCTTGGCGCCCTCTGGTGTCTGCTGCCGATCACAGAAGTAATTGTGGTTCCGCTTGACTGCCTGCAGTAACCGTCGATGACCGAATGCCTCTTCGCAGAGTAACTGCTGTCGAGCGTAGTGACTGTGTATTTGCAGACAAACGGGGCAGGCAGTTTGCACGCAGAGCAGCCACAAAACAGCTGAATGACTGCGTTGTGATTGAGTTAACGATTGAGTTGAGGGGATGGAGAATATAACAATAATAATAATAATAATCCTTGCGTTTGGCATCACACCTTTCACGTCTTAATAATACTAATCATTGCGTGTCTTCAAGACGTCCCAAAGCGCTTCACAGAATGTACTGTAAAGTGAATGGACTGTGTGTCGGTGAATCATTTGATCCGTGAAAAGTGTTGCGCGCTGGCAACCTTTACCCATCTGAGATTCCTCAAAGCTTTTCAAACTCTCTCATGGTGCGATACCACAATTAATCCTCGCATTTGATATAGCGCCTTATCGCGTCACTGGGACGTCTCAAAGCGCTTCACGGGGCGTACTGTAAAGTGTGTATTTTGTGTGAGAAATGCAATCCTGTAGCTCAGTGGTTAGAGCACTTGCTTTTACAAGCGAGAGACTGGGGTTTGATTCCTGGCCAGGGCAAAACCTTGGGCAGGTTTCCTTACTCCTCCCTCATCACAAACCCGGTAACAATCCCCACGAAAAAAAAAAATAAATCGGTCATTTCAATCCACGCGTGTTTGCGGGACACCGCTGTGCGCAATTGGCTGCCGCGTTTCTCCCACGTATATACAGTCAATTCACTTTCAGCGCCTCGGGACGTCCTGCTGTGTGAAAGGCGCTACGAAAGTGTAATTTTGTTGTCGTGGGTTTACAGTATATCCTGTGAAGCACTTTTGAGACCGATGTTAAATGCAACAACAACAACAACAATTTACATTTATAGAGCGCCTTTCATGTCGGGAGGACGTCCCAAGGCGCTGTACAGGAGGCGTGTGACCCGAGCTGGGAGGGGAGTGTTTGGGAAGGGGTGAAACACGAAGGGGAGGTAAAAGAATTCGGGGTGGAACAAAAGGCACGATCGAAGAGGAAAGTCTTCAAATCGGCCTTGAAAGAGGAAAGGGAAGAGACGAAACGGAGGGATTGAGGGATGGCATTCCATAAGGTGGGAGCGGAGAAACTGAAGGCCCGGCCTAAATGCAGTTATTATTATAGATACAGATCAATTGGTATCAACGTCCCCGGTATTGTGGCGGGCGATTTCAATGGACGAGATGGATATTAGCCTTTTATCATCTAGCGATTCCTATGTTCCTATCTGCCTAGAGTGTAAGCTAACCACATCCCTTCTCTCTCTCTCTCTCTCTCTCTCTCTCCATCTCTAAACAGGAAAGCGACTTGCAGTCTGAAGTAGGATTTGAACCCCACGCCTCGCTGTCCATTGTGTGAAGCTCCCACTTTGGAAATATCCCTCCGGCGGCGGGAGGTGGTGTGTGTGTGATGTGGGGCGAGGGGTGGGTGGGGGGTGGTGGGGGTTGGGTGGGGTTGGGGGGTGGTGGGGGTTGGGTGGGGGTGGGGGGTGGTGGGGGTTGGGTGGGGTTGGGGGGTGGTGGGGGTTGGGTGGGGGTGGGGGGTGGTGGGGGTTGGGTGGGGGTGGGGGGGGGGTGGGGGGTGGTGGGGGTTGGGTGGGGGGTGGTGGGGGTTGGATGGGGGTGGGGGGTGGTGGGGGTTGGGTGGGGTTGGGGGGTGGAGAAATCCGAGCGATGATGAAACAAATCTTATTTTTGATAAAACACCAAAAAGTGATGGACTCGACGCGAATGTGCGTTGTGAAAAGGCAGGGTTTATGTTTTGGGGGGTGGTGGGCGTGCCTGTGATTGCAGAAGGGCAGATATGTGTTTAAATTATTTTCCAGTACAAATTGAAGAAGGTACTAAAATCTACGGGAGAGCCTGCGGATCAAACACACGATTTTGTCCCGTTCACCAACTCTGCAACTGTTTTAACTGCTCGCACTTGATCTACGTGTTAACTTTTGTCTCTTCCCTGTAAATAAAGCACGGCGTGGATTACTCAAACCCACTCCTCTACCGGTCTCTCCAACTCAGATATTCAAAAGGTCCAGCCTGTTCTGAACTCTGCCTCCCGCGTACTGATCGGGATCAAACTCTGTACCAATATCTCACCAGTCCGAGCTCCGCTGGCTCCCCACCAACCCAACGGATCGACCTTCAAGATCCTCACATTCCTGTTCAAATTCCTTCACTCTCTGGGATTTCCCTACCTCTCCGACCTCCTCACTCCCCCTCGATCCACCAGCCGGTCAGCACCTCTGCCCAACTGGCCCCGGCCTCCTGCCCGTCCCTCACACTCCGCCCCACCATCGGAGGTCGCGCTTTCAGCCACTGTACCCCCAAACTCTGTCACACTCTCCCTCAATCCCTCTGCCTTGCCCGCCCGTCCCGAGGCTCGGAAACGCTCTGGCCAAGGTCACAAATGATACCCTGACCATTTGTGACCAGGGCTCTGCCTCCTCATCCTCCTCGACCTATTCACCGCCTTCGATACCGTGGACCGCTCGATCCTCCCCCACCGCCTCAACCTTCAAGGTTCTGTGCTTCACTGGTTTTCCAAAGTAGTTCCAAAGCGTAGGGGCAGAGAGGCTCAAAGCACGTCCACCGATGGTGAGGATACATAATAAGAATAATAATCCTTGCATTTGATACAGCGCTTTTCACATCTTAGCGACGTCTCAAAGCGCTTCACAGAATACACCGTAAAGTGAACTGACTGTGTATTTGTGGGAGAAACGCGGCAGCCAATTGCGCACAGCGGCGTCCCCCACAAACAGTCGTGGATTGAAATCATCAATTTTTATTATCGTGTTTCGTTTGAGACGGATTATTATTAGGCGTGTGTGTGTGTGTGCGTGCGGAGTCAGGAAATTTGCTCAAGGTTTCGCCCTGACCTGCCTGGATTCGAACACGTGTCTCACTCTTGTAAGGCGAGCGCTCTAACCGCTGAGCGACAGGACTCCACACTGAGCAGGCCGGAGCCGGCTGAAAAGAGGGAGCGGACAGGTTGATAGGCCGTGGAGGGTGTTAAAAATGAATGATAACAATAATACACCAACGGCATCAACAAAATTATATTTGTATAGAGCCTTTCACGTCGGGAGGACGTCCCAAGGCTGGACAGTCAATGTTTCAGCCATAAGGCTTGGGTCGCGATCGGGGACAGTGGCGGGAATGGAGGATATTTTAGGTGACCGATGGGACAGTCGAAGAGGAGGATCTTGAGGCGGGCGGGACTTGGGAAGCGCTTTGAGACGTCTAGACGATGTGAAAAGCTCTGCATGAAATGCAAGGATTATTACAATAAAAGCCAAGGATTCCATACACTTTCTCAACAGCTTTTGTCAACTCTCTCACGTTCAAGAGAAGGTGTATCGTCTCTGTGTGTGTGTAGCTTTGTATTTTTATTTTTGCATAAAAAGATATCCATGATGATTGAACTAAAGATGTAGAAATTATAAATGTTTTTGTACCCCAACCCCTTCTCCTTACTCAACCACACATCTTAGATTAAAGATAGATTTTTTTTAATGATTATTAATAATACTGATCCTGGAATTTAATACAGTGTCTCATCACGTCGTTGAGCCGTCTCAAAGCGCTTCATGGAATATACCGCATATGGAGTCCCTGTAGTTCATTGGTTAGAGCATTCACCCTGGGTTCGATTCCAGTCAGGGCGAAATCTTGGGCAAGTTTCCTTAGCCCCACACGCCTTCGCTCCTCCGGGTCTGGCCTCCTCCTTGTCCCTCCCCAATCCTCCGCTCCACCATCGGTTGCCGTGTCTTCAGCCTCTACGCCCCCCAAGGCTCTGGAACTCCCTCCCTCACTCCCTTCACCTCGCCACCCCCCCTCCCACCCACCCTTTTCTTCCTACATCATAGGTCTTGGCTAAAGACCTTTCTTTTCGACCGCGCTTTTAATTTACGATATTTTACGGGCAAAATGCATGAGCAAATTGCGTGCAGGTCTCACCGCTTCTGCAATCTTAACTATTTGGCATACAGTACCTCTTCCCAAAACGCCGAGATCTCGCACTTTCCTGCGTTAAATATCATCTGCCATTTCTCTGCCCAATCTACCAATCTGTCCCGTTGACACCTTCGGCAAGTTGAAGTTCTTGTCATCGCCACTTGATGGCTCCACTCATCCACTAAAGAGAGACGACGATAACTTGCATTTATATCTAACCGCAAAATGACACGTGTTTACAGCGCCTTTCACATCAGGAGGACGTCACAAGGCGCTGGACAGTCACTGAGCTGTCGGACCTGAGCTGGAGTCGGGATTGGAGAGGGTGGTGGAAAAGGGAGGCTATGTATTTGGTGTGACCGAAGAGGTCGAAGTGGAGGCTCTTGAGGCTGGACTTGAAGGAGGCCGGGGAGGGGACGAGGGCGGAAGGATTGCGGGATGGAGTTCTAGAGGTTGGGGGAGTAGTGGCTGAAGGCACGGTCGCTGATGGAAAGCCAGTGCAGCCCAGGGATTTTGGGGGTGATGGGGTCACGGAGGTTGGTGGGGGAGGAGGATACTGGCTGCAGAGTTCGGGATGGTCTGCGGCCTGTGGAGGGAGGAGTTGGGAAGACCGATAAAATTACATCGGTATAGCGCTTCTCACATCGGGAGGAACATGCTAAGGTTCTGGACAATGATTGGTTTGGACCTGAGCTGGGGATCAACAACAACAACAATTTACATTTATAGAGCGCCTTTCACGTCGGGAGGACGTCCCAAGGCGCTGCACGGGAGGCGTGTGACCCGAGCTGGGAGGGGAGTGTTTGGGAAGGGGTGAAACACGAAGAGGAGGTAAAAGAGTTCGGGGTGGAACAAAAGGCACGATCGAAGAGGAAAGTCTTCAAACCGGCCTTGAAAGAGGAAAGGGAAGAAACGAAACGGAGGGATTGAGGGATGGCATTCCATAGGGTGGGAGCGGAGAAACTGAAGGCCCGGCCTCCGATGGTGGGGCGGTTCGGGCGGGGGGCTTGGAGCAGGCCAAGTCCTGTTGAACGGAGGGTCTAATCAAGATTAGAGATGGCAGATAGTGGGGGCAGGTGTGGGGGTAAAGGAGGGTGATCAAAGGCATGGTTGAAGAGGAGGATCTTGAGGAGGTTGGTCGTGAAGGAGGCAAGGGACAGGGTGGAGGGACTGTGGGATGGAGTTCCAAAGGGTGGGGGCAGAGTGGCTGAAGGCTCGCCCGCCAATGATGGTGGGACAGGTGGAGACATTGAGGAGGCCAGAGCCTGCTGAGCGGAGGGGGCGGGCAGGTTGGTAGGGGGTTAGGAGGTTGCAGAGCTAGGGTGGCGCAAGGTCATGGAGGGCTTTGAAGGTGAGGACCTGGATCTTGAATTGAATCCTCTGGGGGCAAGATGGGGGGGACGTGAGGCAGCGCACAGTGTAACGTCCCAGGGACAAGGAACCGCGCGGGGGAAAGGCTGAAGAGACACCATTCTCTTCCATCTGCTCTATCAAAACCTCATAATATTGAACGCCTCTATCAAATCTCCCCTCAACCTCTCTGCTCTAAGGAGAACAATCCCAGTCTCTAGCTCGGTGGTTAGTTTTGTAGCTCAAGGGTTTAGAGCATTCCCCTCGCAAGCGAGAGGTGCGAATTCAACTCCCTGGACTAGGGTCAGCGTGAAACTTTGGGCAAGTTTCCTTACTCTCTGCTCTACCTCTGTTTACCTAGCAGTAAGTAGGGGCCTAAAATTGTTAGTGGATTGGCGAATTTGCTTTGCTGGGGAAATAATGATAATAATACTTCTTTCCATTTTTTCAAAAATTGGTCACTTCAACCCACGACTGCGTGCGACTGGCAGCCGCGTTTCTCCCACAAAACATAGTCAATCCACTTTACAGCAAATCCTGATGTCCCAAAGATCTAGTGAGGTGCTCGAACGATACAAGAATTACTCTTTCGCCTCTCCTCATAATTTGTATCACAGATTTGCAGGCTCCAGCGCACCCTGTCCTGTCCCGCAGCGTTTCACAACCGCGTCTGACTTGAAAACACAGCAGCAGACGTTAGGAAAATATTCTTTATTTAAAATCCGTTGCCTGCTCAATAGTTTTATTTCGTACAAAGCAGATGCAAAAAAAGACCACAGGGCTCGAGAAAAAAACACTTTCAAATGTATCCTTTACCAGCAAACGAGAGACAAATATATATATTTATTATTCTTGTGTGTGCACGCAAAATATATATATATGTATATCTATATACTGTGTATGCATCATTCTTAGAAAAAATACTTTAGAAGAATCCAACAGGATAAAATGGTAACGTTTACTGGAGTTAAATGGTGTGTGTGTATATGTGTGGGGGGGAAAGAGGGGGTAAGTAGGGGATGGTGTATCACTGTAACAGATTCTCCTACCCCCCCCCCACCCCCTCAAATCATCAAAACACACAAGCTTATAATCGAGACAATTGTAAACAGTTATTTGGAGATAGCGAAATATGTTTTTTTTAAAAAAAATCCTCAATTGATTTTGCTGTTTGTGAGGGATGGGGGTGGGTGGGGGGGGGGGGGGGCGTGGGAGAAGTGTAAATCGCAATCACTCGACAAACTTTGTATTTGTAAAACTCTGGCCATTCCTGTGCTTTAACCCACTTGCTGCCCCCTCCCGCCCACCCAACACATCCCCAATTCCCCCGCCCTCTCCTCCCCCTAAATCCTCTCTCGTCAGCTCATCAGCCATTCCCATTGCTCACCTTTGCAATCACCCACCCTCAATTTTTGCCAGTATCTATCTATCTAAGTCCCAGCTAAGCACGTCCTCTGAAGGCTTCCAGACCTCAACTCCTCTCGGCCTCTGAGCCTTGTGAAGAGAGGAGAGACGGCGGGAAGGTCGTGTGTTTCTTTCGCACAACCCGGAGCTAACACAACAACAACAACAACCACTATCGCCAACTATATTTGTAGAGCTCCTTTCAATTCAGCCGGATGTCCCAAGGCTTTGGGCCCAGATCTGGGATGGATGTTGACTCTTCCCTAGCCTATCTTATCTTAAACCTTTACAGAAGAAAGAAGTCTCCATTCGCACCAAACTGCATTCACTCAACTCCACACACACGCACACACATACACACTCTCTCTCTCCCTCTATTTGGTCAAACACATGGGTTTGCCATTGCAAAGTACCTCATATCATTGCTGAGAGAGAGAGAGAGAGAGAGAGAGAGAGAGATCTAGGGATAGATAGAGAGACGGATAGAGACAGAGAGAGAAAAGAAAAAGGAATAGAAGGGGCGCAAGAGGGAAGTAGACCAAAGGGAGAGAGAGAGAGAGAGAGAGAGAGAGAGAGAGAGAGAGACGGAAATGGAAGGACAGAGAGAATAAGAGATATGGAGAGGTACAGTGAAGGTTAAGGAAGACAAAGCGAAGGTGGGTGTTGGGGGGGCGTGGGTGGTGGTGGGGGTGGGGGGAGAGACGGGCAGAGAAGAAGGGGCAGTGAGAACGGCAGAAAAAATAAATCACTTCAAAGGCGCCAGTCTCTGCGACCGACCTAACGCAATCTTTACACGGAAACCCTCGGGAGCAGAAGAGGGCAAAGGAAAACCGCGGTTGCTGAGGGGAACTCAAAAAAACGTTCCTCTCTCCGTAGGTGCTGCCCGACCCGCCGTGCGTCCCGAGACACTCACCTCTGCTTCTGTTTGCAGAGGAGTTAAAAGCTTCAGCCCCAGATCACACCCGCAAGTCCGCGTGACCAACCCATTTGTGCTATCTCCCACCTACTCATTGCCCTTGCCCACCTCATTAACCCACGCAAGTCTCACCACGCGGAGAGACCAAGCGAGGCGGGGGCAAGCGAGGAGTTGGGAGGAGGGTGGTAGGTGGTGGTGGCGGGTTGGGGTGGGGGGGTCGGGGGATAAAAGAAGGAAGGAATTCCCCCTTTTGTTTCCAATAAAAAACACAGCAAACGGAAGACAGCAAACCCTAAGGAAACAGGCAGGGTAGAGACCTCCGTCGTCCCACCTCTGGGGGACGAGAGCTTATTTCATTTAAATACTAAAACATAATACCAACACACTAACGCAACCGCTACTACTAATAATAATGAGAATGACAAACAATCAGCTGCAGCAAAACAGGCCTCCAAACAGGAGACTGAAACTGTTCGTTCACAACAGACAAAAGATTGGAGTGAAATGTACTTCAGCCTCAAACCATGTGGAATTTCAGGTTTCAGGGATAGGAAAATTTCCCTCCCTCGTTCTCTGAAATGGGTGGGTGCAGATTGGCTGGGGTGAGTGTAAGGGTGTGTGAGAGAGAGAGGAAGAGGAAGAAGTTTTTCCTCGTCTTTGGATGTTATGGGAAGGGAGGGGGGGGGGGAGGGAAAATGGGGACAGTTATTTGACCTGAAAGTTTTTCTCCGACTCTTTCTATATCACACATTAAAAAAGTACCCAAAAATAAATAACAATTTTTCTCTTCTAAGTTGCAGTAAAAAAAAGTGGGGGTGGGGAGGTATAAAATACATTTGGGGGGGATCCGGGAAGCGGTGGGTGGGGGGAAAAAGAGGGAGAAACTCGTAGAAAATAGTTGGGAGTAGGATCGGATGAATTGTTATGTTTTTCTGCCATGTTGACACTGCGCTCCTGTGGCTCAGTGGTTAAGAGCCTTGCGAGCGAGAGAACTGGGTTTGATTCCAGGGCGAAACCTTGGGCGAGTTTCCTTACTCCACACACACACACACACACACACACACACGCGTGCGCGCGCACACACACACCTGATAATCCCTCAAACAAATAATGAACCTGTCATTTCAAATCTGCGACTGTCTGTGCGCACGGTTGGTTTCAACCCCCAAAAACACAGTCCATTCACTCTTCAGCATATTCCGTGAAGTGCTTTGAGACATCTAGGAGTCCAATGCATGGATTATTATTATTACTCTTAAATTCGGAGTCAATCCTTGGCTGCTTTCCCTCTCCCTCGCCCCCATTCCGTCCAGTCCTTGAATTGTTTGGCTCAGGGCCTCTGCGTCTCTTTGATGGGTGTTGTTGGAGATGGTGGTGGTGGGGGGGGGGGGGGGCGGGCCGGGGGTCGGTAGGGGGGAGAGGGCGGGTTAGTTGCTCAGGGGTAGGTTGGGTTTCACCCCCCGACTTCCAACCCGAAGCCATGGCAACTTCGAGCGGTTTTTGAAGAGTTGTTCGATGGCGATGTAGCGAACTTGTCGCTCAGTCGAGAGGGAGTCTTTCTCCTCCAATTCGTGTTTCAACTCCTCAAAGACATCTGCAGGCAATCAGAGAGAGAGAGAGAGTGAGAGAGAGAGAGAGACGGGGCTTAAACGCGGGTAAATCCATAAACGTGAGCAAGCGAGAGGGTGAGAGAGAGAAAGAGACAGAGAGAAGGGCTTAAATGTGAATAAATCCATAACATGAGAGAGAGCGAGATAAAAAGAGAGAGGGAGGTTTAAAAGTGAGTAAATCCATAATGTGAGTGACAGAGAGAAAGAAGGGGTGTGGGGGGGGGGGGGGGGGGTAACGATAGGTAAAAACATAACTAAAGGGCCTATTTCTGCTCCTATCTCTTATGTTCTTATAACGTGAGAGAGCGAGGGAGAGAGAGAGGAATAAAGTAAGAGAGGGCCAAAAAGGAGAGGGAGTGAGTGACGAATGGAGTCAGAGACAAGACGTCAAACAAAAAGAGGAAGAGAGAAAAACAGAGAGGGAGAAGGGGCGGCGAATTCCTACCTAAGTTGAGAGAGAAATGGGGAGGGAGACAGAGAGAAAGTTAGAGAGAAAGAAAAAAAAAGAGTTCCACCAGATAAAAAGAGAGTAAGAGAAAGAAAATAAAGAGGGAGAAAGGGAGAGACAAAAAACAGAGAGAGAAAGATGATTAAAAAACAAACAGAAAAGGCGAGGGAGGAAATCGAGGATTAAAATAGACGGAGCAGGAAAGAGAGAGAGAGGATTGGCTGCCGCGTGTCCGCCCGCAAATATACGGGCAATTCATTTTACTGTACAATCTGTGAAGCTCTTCGAGATGTTTAGAAGATGTAATAAAACGCTATATCAAACGCAAGGATTATTATTATTATTATTACTCCGCGTACTTCCGTTTACCCGGCAGTCAATATCATTAATATTATCATTAATACCCCTCTCACCCCCCCACCCTGAGCCAGCGCATTAACACACACACACAAGACTTACCTTTGATGTGATTCAATAGCTCAGTGTTCAACTGTACCAAGTCATCAACACTGCAGGCGCTCACTGTAACACACACACACAATCAGTTCAATAAACACTGGAGGTGCTCACTGTAACACATAAGCACAGTGACACACAGTGACTCTCTCTTACACACACACACACAGTGACTCACATACACACACACACACACACACAGTCACTCACATACACACACACAGTGACTCTCTCTTACACACACACACACATAGTGACTCACATACACACACACACACATAGTGACTCTCTCTTACACACACACACACACATAGTGACTCACATACACACACACACACATAGTGACTCACATACGCACACACACACACACACAGTGACTCACATACACACACACACACACATAGTGACTCACATACACACACACACACACAGTGACTCACATACACACACACACAGTGACTCACATACACACACACACAGTGACTCACATACACACACACACACACACATAGTGACTCACATACACACACACGCGGTCAGTGACTCACACATAAACACATACACATTGCCTCACACAGCCACTAATATTGGAGGTGCTCACTGCAACACGCCCACACCCACAGACACAGACAGTCACTAACATTGGCGGCGCTAACTCTAACAGCGCACACACCAAGACAGACTCTGTAACCCACGTGTGTGCGTGTGTGTGTGTGTGTGTTATACATAATGAGTGAGGAGACACAGGTAAAATACTAAGCCTCATTACTCAAGCCAACAAAATGTCTCGAGCGTCCCCTAATCTCCCCTAAACCCTTATCCTCTTTCCTTCCTTCCTCCACACCCCCCACCCAACCCAACCCAACCCAACCGGATCATGATCATGTTACTGCAGCCTTCTGGGGTAGAGAGATACTCATTCCCAACAGAATGTCAGAACAGGGGGAAAGCCATGTTAATAATAATAATAATAATAAGTAGATCCTCATATTTAATAGACAACAACAAAATCCACGTGAGGACGTCCCAAGGCGCTGGACAGTGATTGTTTCTGACCCGAGCTGGGAGGGTGGAAGGAATGGGTGGTGGGGGGGGAGGGAGGAGATTTGGGGGTGACCGATGGGACCGTCAAAGAGGAGGGTCTTGAGGCGGGACTTGAAGGAGGCCGGGGAGTGGGGGGGGCGAGGCGGAGGGTCTGCGGGATGGGGCAGAGTGGCTGAAGGCTCGCCCGCCAATGGTGGGTCGGGTGGGTCGGGGGACATGGAGCAGGCCAGAGCCCGCTGAGCAGATGGAACGGGCAGGAGGTTAGGAGGTCGCGGGCGTAGGGTGCGGGAGAGGCCGTGGAGGGCTTTGAATGCGAGGAGCGGGATCTCGAATTGGATCCTCTGGAATGATCGGGAGCCATGGAGTCGAGGATGGGGGGGGGAGATGGGGGTCGCGAAGCTCGGAGCGGCAGAGGACACGGGCCGCAGAGTTCTGGATTATCCGCAACCTGCGGAGCGAGGAATTGGGAAGGTCGACAAGCAGGGCATTGGCATAGTCAACCCCCGGATGTAACGAAGGCGTGAATGAATGAGGGTTCCAGTGGCCTTGGGGCCTAGGGGAGGTCACGGCGGAGTTAAGACAATATTGCGGAGGTGAGGGCAGGCAGAGAGAGTCATTGCTTGGATGTGGGGGAGAAAAGACAGTTGAGAATCGAACAAGACACCTAGATTCCTGACTGCCTTGGTGAGGTGATCGCATCTCTAAGTAGAATTAATTATACATTTTGTGGTCGAAACACAGCAGCCAATTGCGCTCAGCGGTGCCTGAAAAAGGGCAGTAGATTGAACTGACCAAATGCTTATGTATTTATTATTTGTTTTGAAGCGATCCGCCAATCCACTAACAACCAGGTTCTTTCTCACTGCTCGGTAAACAGAGATGTATACGTGTGGAGTAGGAAAACTCGCCCCAAGGTTTTTGCCCTGCCCGGGAATCGAACCCGGGTCCTCTCGCTGGCGAGGCGAGCGCTCTAACCACTGAGCTGCAGGACTCCGCAAACCTTGGGCAAGGTTTCACCCTGCCCCGCACCCCCCACTCCACACACAAACACACACGCTTGATAATGATCCCTCAAAAAAAATAACCATGTGGTCACTCAATCCAGGACTGTTTGTGGGGGACGCTGCTGTGCGCAATTGGCTGCCGCGTTTCGCCCACAAACATGCAGTCAATTCACTTTACAGCACATTCGGTGAAGCGCTCTGAGACGTCGAGAAGGCGTGATAAGGCGCTGTATCACACTGTATCAAGGATTATTTCTTTATTACTATTTTCTCTCCCCAGATAGCTCCTGGCTGGCGTTGGAAAACACAGCGAGATCAGCGGGGGGCGAGACTCCAGCACTTACAGTCCTCTCGGCTCCTGTGGCGATGCCTTTGCTGCCGCGATTTGCCGTTGGTTCCCCCCGTTCGAGGCTCCCTCCTCCACCTCCTGGTCCTCTGCCCGCTCTCCGTCTCTTCCTCACCCTCCTCCTCCTCCTCGTCCTCCTCGGGCGTCCACTGCCCAAAGCCGCGGGCTGACGTGCCCAACACCTCGAACCGCAAAGCGCAGCCCACCTCCCCCTCCAGGATCCCCCTCGCGCACTCCGAGAGCCCCCGGGGGGCGCTGTCCGGCCAGCAGGGGGCGTAGCGCGGCAGCTGAGAGCCGGCCAGCAGAGTCCGGCCCGGGTGCAGATGCTGGAATGGGATGGACTCCAGGTTGGCTCGCGCGCAGTCCTGCGCGGAGACGGACTGTGGCTGGGGTTGGTTCTGGGCGTAATGGACGATCTGGCTGATCTTCCTGCTGAGAACATCCTTGAGTCCCTGTAGGTGCTGCGGGGGACCTTGGGCCGAGGCAGGTCCTGGTTGGCGATCTGGTGGCACTTCTCGAAACATTCCCTGTGGCCTCGCAGCGATTGCACGTGCAGGAGGTTCGACCTGGAAATTCCTGCGAGACGAGCAACAGCGAAAACCCTCGTCAGTAGTCAAGGGCGCGCGCCTCGCCGGCGAGGGGACAATTCCCGGTCAAGGCAGGGCGAAATGTTGGGCAAGTTTCCTTAGACCACACACACACACACACACACGCACACGCACACACGCGCACAAACACACGCACACAAACACACACACACACTATTATTTCGGAGGTTAATAATCCCTCCAGAAGGAAAAGCATTACAAGAGTAAAAGACTCCCTTCTGAAAAAAGTTGGTCACTTCAACCACACGACCGTTTGTGGGGGGGACGCCGCTGCTCGCGTTTGGCAGCCGCGTTTGGCCCGCAAATCTACAGTCAATTCGCCCCACGGCGTATTCCGTGAAGCGCTCTGGGACGTCGAGAAGACGTGAAAAACGCTACATCAAATGCAAGGATTTTTCTTACCGTTGATAAAAAAAAAGAAGCTCTATTCACGCCCTCCACTCCTCTGCACCCTCTCTAACCCCCTCTCTCTCTCTCCTCACAACACTACCCGTTGTCTTCACTCTACCGGGTCTGTCCTCCGCCTTGACCACCGAATCCTCCGTTCCACCGTCGGCGGCCGCGCGATCAGACACTGCGCCCTGAGGCTCCGGAACGCCCCCCCACCCCCTCCTCACTGCCTTCGCCTCGCCCTCCCTTCCCATTTTCAGGTCGCGCCTCAAGACTTTTCTGTTCGACCGCGTTGTTGGTCACTTTTCCCGCCCCCCCCCCCCCCCCCCTCCCCAACTCCGCCGTGGCTCTCCGCTCTGGGAAGCGCTCTGAGACGCCGTCCTGGCGTGCGGAGGTGAGGGCGTTACGCGAATCCCCAAGTTACACAGAACGCAGGGACGATCGCTGCTATTAACTAGGGCAAATCGGCAGCCAATCTCCGCCCCCGGTCTGTCTATCGGCTTAGTCAATTAGCACTTGTGTGACAGATAAACCGAGTTGAAGGCGTCTGGGCAGATGGGTGGCTTGGGGCCGCACAGCGGGATCACTGGTCGAATCTCTTTGGATTAACGTAACGTCGGAATTGGAAGGGGAGTCACAATGTTGTCATACAACAAGCCTCGGTAATACTCAACGTTTCACACCCCGAGCGTTAGCAAACATTGTTCGAATGAGAGAACAGAGAGAGAGAGAGAGAGAGAGAGAGAGAGGCCAGCTCACGTGGTAGAGGGTGAGACGGAAGGATTGTCATCGTTATTTTTGTGGAGGAGCTCAGTGGTGAGAGCGTTCGCCTCACACGGGAGAGGACGCGGGTTTCGATTCCAGGGCAGGGCAGAATGTTGGGCAAATTCCCCGTACCCCGCACACTTTGCCCGCAAAGTACACGGTCAATTCAATTCACAGTGTATTGTGTGACGTGCTTTGAGGCGTCTCGAAGTTGTGAGGTGGCATGGTTGAGGGCGAGGATGTAAGAATTATTATATTATAATAATTATCATTTTTTATGATATCTGACCGAAATAACTCAAAATAGTTGGCTGTTTCTTTTTAAAAATAAAGGTTACTGATTCTGCTACACTGTCTTTTGTGTGCGTGTCTTCTTTTTATATAAAAATATCCTAATCTCCCCGTCTCTTTTGATAATAATAATAATGCATCAATTATAGTCTTAAAAAATGTCATTCATTTCAAGGTTGTTCGTGGGTCACTGCTGTGTGCAGAATAGACAGCCGTGCTCCCCTGCGCGATTACAGTCACTACACTTTACAGTACATCCTGTAAAGCACTTTGAGGCAGCAACCAATTGAATTTACATCGCGTCCTGTCTTCGCACCCGCTGCGAAAATGCACTAAATAATAACACTAACAATTTTGCATTTGACGTAGCGCTTTTCACGTCTTCTAGGCGTCTCAAAGCGCTTCACAGAGTATACTGTAAAGTGAATTGACTGTATATTTGTGGGCGAACCGCGGCAATCATTTGCGCACAGCAGCGTCCCCCACGATCCACGACTGTTTGCGGGGGGACGCTGCTGTGTGCAATTGGCTGCCGCGTTTCGCCCGCAAACCTACAGCCAATTCACTTTACAGTGTATTTTGTGAAGCGCTTTGAGACGTCGATAAGATGTGAAAAGCGCTACGTCAAATGCAAGGATTCTTCTTCTTATTATCATACATAAACAGTCAAGGGTCCAAATTATGAATGTTTTTTTTTAGAGGGATTATTATCAGGCTTGTGTGTGTGGAGTAAGGTACTTGCCCAAGGTTTCCCCCCGCCACTGAACCTGCTGGAATCGAACCCAGGTCTCTCGCTTGTAAGACGAGTGCTCTAACCACTGAGCTACAGGACTCCTACAGATCAAATCACAAGATTTATTATTACAAGGGAGATGATTCTGTGTTTCGCTGAGCCTGCGAGCGAGAACTGGTGGCGTTGAAACACAACTAGCACATGCCCAAACTTGCACTATAAGTCATCTGGTCGAACCCAAAACACGTCCACATTCATCACAGTATTTCCATAGAAATCTCTGCCCAAAAAAAAACTCCGGTTGCATTCCGGTAACGCTACCCTTCCCTCAACAAAACCTGGGCTTCTAGAAGACATAAAATGAGTCTCCCCTCACCCTCTCCCCCCCCACCCCCTCTCTCCCCCTCTCTCTTTTTCCCCAGATTTTGTTTCAAAAAGAAAATTTAGATGTTAAAACACCCCGGGAGGTATTCAACCACAACGACTTGCACTTACAAAGCGATATTGCCAGACTCCGCACTGCCTCACCCCCCCCCCCCCCACCCCCGCCACGCCGCGGAAACCCTCGTCACGCCTCTATCACTTCCAGGCTCGACTACGGGAACTCTCTCCTCGTCGGCCTCCCCAGCTCCTCCCTTCACAAGCTGCAGATCATTCAGAACTCTGCAGCTCGTGTTCTCTCCCGCACCAGGCTTCACGACCACATCACTCCCACCCTCGCCCGTCTCACTGGCTCCCCGTCACCCAGAGGATCGAATTCAAGATCCTTGTCCTCACTTTCAAGGCCATTCACGGCCTTGCCCTCGCCTATCTCTCTGACCTGCTGTCTCCCGATCAGGCCTCCCGATGTGAAAGGCACTCTATAAGTGCAATTTTATTGTTGTGGGTGTATAGCGCCCTAATAATCCCTAGAAATATGAATCCCTCGAAAAACTATAACAAAATGGTCGTTTCAATCCACGACTGTTTGTGGGGACGCTGCTGTGCGCAATTGGCTGCCGAGTTTCGCCCACAAATATAGTCAATTCACTTCACAGTATATTCTGTGAAGTGCTTTGCGTCATCCAGAAGACGTGAAAAGCGCCATAACAAATACAAGGATTATTGTTCTTACAGTATAACACACAAGGTAGCGTCTCAGATCTTAATAGTGGCGGAGTCAGGGGGGTGGGACGAAGGTCGAAGAGGAAGGTTTCAGGCGGGAGTGAAAGAGAAGGGGGGGGTGGGGGCAAGGCGGAGGGATTGAGGGGAGAGTGTTCCAGAGTTTGGAGGCGCAGTGGCTGAAAGCGTGACCTCCGATGGGTGGAGGGTGTGAGGGACGGGCAGGAGGCCGGGGTGCAAGGAAAGACAAGTGAGTGAGTGGGTGGTGAGTGAGTGAGTGAGTGAGTGAGTGAGTGAGTGAGTGAGTGAGTGAGTGAGTGAGTGAGTGAGTGAGTGAGAGTGAGTGAGTGAGTGAGTGAGTGAGTGAGTGAGTGAGTGAGTGAGTGAGTGAGTGAGTGAGTGAGTGAGTGAGTGAGGGCGGGAGGGCGGGAGTGAGTGAGTGAGTGAGTGAGTGAGTGAGTGAGTGAGTGAGTGAGTGAGGGAGGGAGGGAGGAGGGAGGGAGGGAGGGAGGGAGGGAGGGAGGGAGGGAGGGAGGGAGGGAGGGAGGGGAGGGAGGGAGGGAGGGAGGGAGGGAGGGAGGGAGGGAGGGAGGGAGGGAGGAGGAGCGTGCGTGTCCATCCGGGCCCAACATTCCCCCCCCAAATAAAACTGGCCACTCACTTCCACGGCTGTTTGTGGGGCAATCAATTGTGATTCAAAACTCCATTAATTAAGGCAACTCTTCTGCCTCATGTCACCTCAGATTAGGAGTTTAACCTCTACTATTACGCAACTCGGTTCCTCTGGCAACGAGAACCTAATCCTGGACTTGATGTGCTGCCCAGCGTATGTCTCAGATGTCTGCGAACTACTTTGAGACCGCAAAATTGTGCTTATTTTTAGCAGTACAGAGCGCAATAATAGCAATAATAATAATCCCTGTACTGCATTTGTGTTATTTGGAGTCCTGTAGCTCAGTATTTTGAACACTCGCCTTCCTTATAAGCAACTGCCGCGTTTCTCCCGCAAATATATAGTCAATTCGCTTTTGCAGTATATTCTGTGACGCGCTTTGAGACGCCTAAAAGACGTGAAAAGTGCTTCATCAAGTGCAAGGATTATTATTATTCTTATTATCAGGTCCTCCAGATGTCTCAAAGCGCTTCACAGGATATACCGTAAAATGGAGTGACTGCATTTCGCTTTGTCAGATCACCGCAACAACAATAAAATTACAATGTGTAGAAGCGCCTTTCGTGTTGGCAGGACGTCCCAATCGGGGGTCAGGACCCGAGGAAGAAAGAGGGAGGGGTGGGCGGGGAGGAGGGGGGAGCGAGGGCAGAGAGGGTAGGACGGTGGATGAAGGCTCGGTCGAAGAAAAAAATGGTTTTGGTGGACGGGCGGTGAGATGAAGAAAAGAGGTAGCGAGAAAGTTGGAAAGGCATTGAGGGAGGCAAAGGGTTGGGTGGTACCTTCAAAGCTGAGTCGAAACAGAGGTGGCAGAAGGAAAGCATCTCACTCTCGGTCTCCATCTTGCACACGCAGCAGATATTGTCGTCGTTCAGGTCGATGTTAACGAACTGCTCTTCGTTCATGTCGCAGGGCTTGGAAAGAGACCAAAGCAAAAATGGTATCAGAACGGACCTGGACATCAAGACACTCCTGAACCTCAAGTGGAAGACAGCCTGCCTCCAACCCAAAAACAACAACAATAAAATTATACTTGCGCAACGGCTTCAATCCACAACTATTGGTGGGCCACTCAATTGCCCAGTTGGCTGCCGCCTTTCACCATAAAACATGCGGTCACTACGCTTTACAATACATTCTGTGAAGCGCTTTGAGACATCTCAAAAGATGTGATAAGGGGTAGGTGGGGGTCGTCATCAAATGCAAGGATCATTCTCTCTCCTCCCTCCCTCCCTCCCTCCCTCCCTCCCTCCCTCCCTCCCTCCCTCCCTCCCTCTCCCTCCCTCCCTCCCTCGAAGCCTTCGATACCAGTCTCAAGACCTTCCTTTTTGACCGTGTCTTCAGTCGCCCTCCTACCCTCCCCCCCTCCCCTCCCCTCCGCTCCCCGCTCCCTCCTCCCTCCATCATCCCAACCCTGCCCACCACCCGACTCCCCTCCTCCCATGTTCGGGTCGTGATCCATGACTGTTCAGTCCACCCCCGACATGAAGGACACGCTACAAAAGTAATCTTGTTGTTTGCAATAATAATCCTTGCATTGGATGAACGCCTTCACACGCCTTCGGAACGCCTTCCGAGTCATCTCAAAGCACTTCACCGAATATTTTGTGGGTGAAACACAGACAGTCTTGGTTGGAGTGGCCAAATTATCACTTAATTTTTTTCTAAACAGGGATTATTACCACTTGAAAGTTTTATTAATATTATGTCCGCCAATCAACTAACAACTGGGTTCCTACTGACTGTTCATCGGTCAGGGGGTATATCCCAAACTACTGGGTAAAGGGGGTGGGGGGGTGGTTCGCACCCAAGTTGTGATTTAGGATCAGAGAGAATTAACCATCTAATCAACTCTATCCACAGTTTATACCTTTAATGAAATTGGCTCAGCGTCAGACATTAAAATCAGACTTGTGGAGTCCTGTAGCTCAGTGGTTAGAGCACTCGAGAATGACCTTGCGTTTGATTCCCAGACAGGCCAAAATTTGGGGGTAAGTTTCCTCGCTCCATTCACATGCCTCTGTTTACCTCGCAGTAAGTAGGAAACCGGTGGTTAAAGTCGATCGGCTTCAAATTGGTCACTTCAATCTGCGACCGTTTGTGGGGACCGCTGCCATGCGCAATTGGCTGCCGCGTTTCGCCCACGAAACGTACAGTCAATTCCTTACAGTAATATTCTGTGATGCGCTTTGAGACGTCTCGAAACAGCGCTAAATCAAATGCAAGGATCGATTATTATGCATTTTGTGGGTGAAACAAATGATTGAGGGACCGGGCGGGGAGGGTGGTGGGGGGCTGCGGGGGTAGAAGAGAAAGAAGAATTAGTTAAGATTGCGCAGTTCGCAGTCTTTCTGCTTTCTGGAAACGGAAGGATATCAACCTTGACAGCCCATTAGGTCAGGAAACCACAAAGAACTCTACCTCTGTCTTGTACACAACGTCTTTGAGAGACATTTGCTTCCTGTTTCAGAGTCACTCTACGGCAGGTTACATTAGCAACCAACCGTACGCCATTGCAACATACCCACCGGCATCCGGACTGCGACAGGCCCCGTTCGGAGTCCTGTAGCTCAGCGGTTTGGAACGCTCATCTCGCTAGTGAAGAGACTGAGTTCAGTTCCCAGCACGTCAGGTCAGGTCAGCTTTCGTGGGCAAGTTTCCTTACTCCATACGCCCAGTAACGATCCCTCCCCACTCCAAAAAAGGGACGTTTTCAATCCACGACTGTTGGTGGCGACAATGCTGTGCGCAATTGGCTGCCGCCTTTCGCCCACAAAATACAGTCAATACACTTTGTAGTATATCTTGTGAAGAACTCTTGAGATGCCACAATGAAGTGATGAGGAGCTGTACAACAAAGGACCTCTCAGAGCAGAAATAATATGAATAAAACTTGCGTTTTGATATCGCGCAAAGTGCTTCGCAGAATATACCGAGCGGTGAATTGACTGTATATTTTTGTGGGTGAAAAGTTTGCATCCGACGTCTCACAGCAGCGACCCCCACAAACGAGTTGTGGAGCGAGTGACCAATTTATTATCGTTCTTCGGAAAGAAATAGTAAGGAAAAGCCAATCGATTAACAACCGGGTTCCTAATACAGACACAGAAGTTGCCGGGAAACTCAGCGGGTCAGGCAGCATCCATGGAGAGAGGAAAAAGAGTTGTAGACCCGAAACGTTGAACGGCGTGGAGCAAGGAAACTGCACAAAGTTTCACTCCGGCTGGGAATTGAACCCGGGTTCTCTGGCTGCGAGGCGAGTGTTCTAACCAGTCAGGCGAAAGGACTTAACAGCGAAACAAAAGTGAATCTCGACGCATTGATGTGAAATGCGCTTGCAAGGCTATACTTGCAAGACTATACTATAAAGTGAATTTGACTGTATATTTTGTGGGTGGAACGCAGCAGCCAATGGCGCACAGCAGCGTCCCCCACAAACGGTCGTGGATGTAAATTACCAATTTATTCGTTTTTTTTTGAGGGTTATTATCAGGCGTAAGGAAACTTGCCCAAGGTTTGGCCCTGATGACCTGCTGGAAATTGAACCCAGGTCTCTCGCCCGTAAGGCGAGCGCTCTAACCACTGAGCTACAGGACTCCAGTGAAAATACAGTCATCAAATCAGAGTCAGAGCCGGCCCTCAGAAAATGCCTGTTCCATTTTTCTGCCCCTGCGGACTTTGTAAAAGTGTTTTTGAAGGACAACAACAACAACAACAACAAATTACATTTATAAAGCGCCTTTCACATCGGGAGGACGTCCCAGGCGCTGCACAGGAGGCGTGTGACCCGAGCTGGGAGGGGAGTGTTTGAGAAGGGGTGAAACACGAAGGGGAGGTCAAAGAGTTCGGGGTGGAACAGAAGGCATGATCGAAGAGGAAAGTCTTCAAGCCGGCCTTTGAAAGAGGAAAGGGCAGAAACGAAACAGAGGGATTGAGGGATGGCATTCCATAAGGTGGGAGCGGAGAACTGACGGGCCCGGCTCCGATGGTGGGGCGGTTCGGGCGGGGGCTTGGAGCAGGCCAAGTCCTGCTAGAACGGAGGGTCCGGGTGGCGTGTAGGGGGAGAGTAGATCGGTTAAATAGGGCGGGGCAAGGCCGTGTAAGGCCCTTGTAGGTGAGGATGAGGATCTTGAACTCGATCCTCTGGAGGATGGGGAGCCAGTGGAGACGGGCGAGGGTGGGGTTAAGTGGTCACGGAGGCGGGTGCGGGATAGTACACGGGCTGCAGAGTTTTGGATGACCTGCAGCCTGTGAATGGAGGAGCTGGGGAGGCCGACGAAGAGAGAATTTCCATAGTCCAGCCTCGAGGTGATGTACGCGTGCACTGAGTGTTTCGGCAGCGTGGGGGGTGAGATAGTTGCGGAGCCTGGCAATGTTGCGCAGATGGAAATAAGCGGTGCTGGTCAAGGCACGGATGTGGGGGAGGAAGCAGAGTTTATGGTCGAACGTGATGCCGAGGTTCCTGATTGGCTTTGTGAGGTGGAGAGTACAGCCTTGGATGTTGAGACTGGCAGCGCCCGATGTGCGGAGGCGCTGGCTTGAGCCCAATCAGGAGGGGCCTCGGTCTTACTCACGTTCAATTGCAGGGATTGTCCCTCGTCCAGGACTCAATGTCGGACAGACATGCTGTCAGAACATCGATGGTCTGGGGTTGAGGGATGAGGCAGAAAGGTACAGTTGGGTGTCATCCGCATACATGTGGAAATTTACCCCATGTTTGCGGATGACGTTGCCCAGAGGGAGCGTGTAAAGGGTGAAAAGGAGGGGGCCTAGGACAGAGCCATGGGGGACGCCATGAGAAACTGTGCGGGGGTTTGAGGAAAAACCGTTGGAAGAAACAAAGTGTAAACGGTGGGTCAGGTAA